>JAOWCC010001634.1:77974248-78087514 GCA_030867875.1 Actinernus sp. WN-2022 | reverse complement strand
CTCCTCCCCACCCCACACCACCCTCATAAAATACCTACAGATCAATTATTGGAAAGAAAGGCCAGAAAAGTCGTAAACTGTCATTTGCCCTTTCAAGAAAGCGGCAAAAACACGAGTAACTGGCTTTTAAAGCTTAAAGGCACACAAGATCTACGCTGTTTCCACAAAAGGAGCCCTAGAACCTAAAACCCCCTTTTGTGAAAAACATGCTAGATCTTGTGTGCCTTTAGCTTTAAAAGCCAGTAACTCGTGTTTTTGCCGTTTTCTTGAAACGGCAAATGACAGTTGAAGACTTTAATGGCCTTTCTATCCCATAATTTACTTGTGTGAGATCTATCCCATAATTTCTTTATTTGAGACCTAGAGGTTATGCTTAGGTTAGAAAAAGGCCATTTTCTGGTATTGTTACTCAAAATACAGGAAACTTCCATCCATTAATCGCAATCTACATGAAGAGAACGTTGTATTGCCGTATAGTGCATCGAAATCCATTGAAAGCTCGAGAAATGGCGCCACTTTGAAGATATTAGGGTACACAAGTAACTTTGAGAGATTAAGGTTAGGTTACAAAAAAACACATTTTCGGATTTTCTACTCCAAATAGGGCAAAACTGGCACGCCAGTCTGAAAGTACAGGAAGAGGCCGTTGTATTGCCGTATAGTGCATCGAAATCCATTAAAAGGTCGAGAAATGGCGCCACTTTGAAATTTAGGTTACACAAGTAAATTAATGCGTACTTGTTGGCTTTAAAAGCCAGTAACTCACTTTTCAACGTTTTGATCCCAAAAATGCACCTTTTTTCTCAGACCTAGTGGAAAATGTACATCTTTCACTAAGCAAATCGTTGCGCCATACGTCAGGCAAAGTTGGTTTTTCGCGAAATTTTTTGAACTACTCCTCCCCACCCCACACCACCCTCATAAAATACCTACAGATCAATTATTGGAAAGAAAGGCCAGAAAAGTCGTAAACTGTCATTTGCCCTTTCAAGAAAGCGGCAAAAACACGAGTAACTGGCTTTTAAAGCTTAAAGGCACACAAGATCTACGCTGTTTCCACAAAAGGAGCCCTAGAACCTAAAACCCCCTTTTGTGAAAACATGCTAGATCTTGTGTGCCTTTAGCTTTAAAAGCCAGTAACTCGTGTTTTTGCCGTTTTCTTGAAACGGCAAATGACAGTTGAAGACTTTAATGGCCTTTCTATCCCATAATTTACTTGTGTGAGATCTATCCCATAATTTCTTTATTTGAGACCTAGAGGTTATGCTTAGGTTAGAAAAAGGCCATTTTCTGGTATTGTTACTCAAAATACAGGAAACTTCCATCCATTAATCGCAATCTACATGAAGAGAACGTTGTATTGCCGTATAGTGCATCGAAATCCATTGAAAGCTCGAGAAATGGCGCCACTTTGAAGATATTAGGGTACACAAGTAACTTTGAGAGATTAAGGTTAGGTTACAAAAAAACACATTTTCGGATTTTCTACTCCAAATAGGGCAAAACTGGCACGCCAGTCTGAAAGTACAGGAAGAGGCCGTTGTATTGCCGTATAGTGCATCGAAATCCATTAAAAGGTCGAGAAATGGCGCCACTTTGAAATTTAGGTTACACAAGTAAATTAATGCGTACTTGTTGGCTTTAAAAGCCAGTAACTCACTTTTCAACGTTTTGATCCCAAAAATGCACCTTTTTTCTCAGACCTAGTGGAAAATGTACATCTTTCACTAAGCAAATCGTTGCGCCATACGTCAGGCAAAGTTGGTTTTTCGCGAAATTTTTTGAACTACTCCTCCCCACCCCACACCACCCTCATAAAATACCTACAGATCAATTATTGGAAAGAAAGGCCAGAAAAGTCGTAAACTGTCATTTGCCCTTTCAAGAAAGCGGCAAAAACACGAGTAACTGGCTTTTAAAGCTTAAAGGCACACAAGATCTACGCTGTTTCCACAAAAGGAGCCCTAGAACCTAAAACCCCCTTTTGTGAAAACATAGATCTTGTGTGCCTTTAGCTTTAAAAGCCAGTAACTCGTGTTTTTGCCGTTTTCTTGAAACGGCAAATGACAGTTGAAGACTTTAATGGCCTTTCTATCCCATAATTTACTTGTGTGAGATCTATCCCATAATTTCTTTATTTGAGACCTAGAGGTTATGCTTAGGTTAGAAAAAGGCCATTTTCTGGTATTGTTACTCAAAATACAGGAAACTTCCATCCATTAATCGCAATCTACATGAAGAGAACGTTGTATTGCCGTATAGTGCATCGAAATCCATTGAAAGCTCGAGAAATGGCGCCACTTTGAAGATATTAGGGTACACAAGTAACTTTGAGAGATTAAGGTTAGGTTACAAAAAAACACATTTTCGGATTTTCTACTCCAAATAGGGCAAAACTGGCACGCCAGTCTGAAAGTACAGGAAGAGGCCGTTGTATTGCCGTATAGTGCATCGAAATCCATTAAAAGGTCGAGAAATGGCGCCACTTTGAAATTTAGGTTACACAAGTAAATTAATGCGTACTTGTTGGCTTTAAAAGCCAGTAACTCACTTTTCAACGTTTTGATCCCAAAAATGCACCTTTTTTCTCAGACCTAGTGGAAAATGTACATCTTTCACTAAGCAAATCGTTGCGCCATACGTCAGGCAAAGTTGGTTTTTCGCGAAATTTTTTGAACTACTCCTCCCCACCCCACACCACCCTCATAAAATACCTACAGATCAATTATTGGAAAGAAAGGCCAGAAAAGTCGTAAACTGTCATTTGCCCTTTCAAGAAAGCGGCAAAAACACGAGTAACTGGCTTTTAAAGCTTAAAGGCACACAAGATCTACGCTGTTTCCACAAAAGGAGCCCTAGAACCTAAAACCCCCTTTTGTGAAAACATGCTAGATCTTGTGTGCCTTTAGCTTTAAAAGCCAGTAACTCGTGTTTTTGCCGTTTTCTTGAAACGGCAAATGACAGTTGAAGACTTTAATGGCCTTTCTATCCCATAATTTACTTGTGTGAGATCTATCCCATAATTTCTTTATTTGAGACCTAGAGGTTATGCTTAGGTTAGAAAAAGGCCATTTTCTGGTATTGTTACTCAAAATACAGGAAACTTCCATCCATTAATCGCAATCTACATGAAGAGAACGTTGTATTGCCGTATAGTGCATCGAAATCCATTGAAAGCTCGAGAAATGGCGCCACTTTGAAGATATTAGGGTACACAAGTAACTTTGAGAGATTAAGGTTAGGTTACAAAAAAACACATTTTCGGATTTTCTACTCCAAATAGGGCAAAACTGGCACGCCAGTCTGAAAGTACAGGAAGAGGCCGTTGTATTGCCGTATAGTGCATCGAAATCCATTAAAAGGTCGAGAAATGGCGCCACTTTGAAATTTAGGTTACACAAGTAAATTAATGCGTACTTGTTGGCTTTAAAAGCCAGTAACTCACTTTTCAACGTTTTGATCCCAAAAATGCACCTTTTTTCTCAGACCTAGTGGAAAATGTACATCTTTCACTAAGCAAATCGTTGCGCCATACGTCAGGCAAAGTTGGTTTTTCGCGAAATTTTTTGAACTACTCCTCCCCACCCCACACCACCCTCATAAAATACCTACAGATCAATTATTGGAAAGAAAGGCCAGAAAAGTCGTAAACTGTCATTTGCCCTTTCAAGAAAGCGGCAAAAACACGAGTAACTGGCTTTTAAAGCTTAAAGGCACACAAGATCTACGCTGTTTCCACAAAAGGAGCCCTAGAACCTAAAACCCCCTTTTGTGAAAACATGCTAGATCTTGTGTGCCTTTAGCTTTAAAAGCCAGTAACTCGTGTTTTTGCCGTTTTCTTGAAACGGCAAATGACAGTTGAAGACTTTAATGGCCTTTCTATCCCATAATTTACTTGTGTGAGATCTATCCCATAATTTCTTTATTTGAGACCTAGAGGTTATGCTTAGGTTAGAAAAAGGCCATTTTCTGGTATTGTTACTCAAAATACAGGAAACTTCCATCCATTAATCGCAATCTACATGAAGAGAACGTTGTATTGCCGTATAGTGCATCGAAATCCATTGAAAGCTCGAGAAATGGCGCCACTTTGAAGATATTAGGGTACACAAGTAACTTTGAGAGATTAAGGTTAGGTTACAAAAAAACACATTTTCGGATTTTCTACTCCAAATAGGGCAAAACTGGCACGCCAGTCTGAAAGTACAGGAAGAGGCCGTTGTATTGCCGTATAGTGCATCGAAATCCATTAAAAGGTCGAGAAATGGCGCCACTTTGAAATTTAGGTTACACAAGTAAATTAATGCGTACTTGTTGGCTTTAAAAGCCAGTAACTCACTTTTCAACGTTTTGATCCCAAAAATGCACCTTTTTTCTCAGACCTAGTGGAAAATGTACATCTTTCACTAAGCAAATCGTTGCGCCATACGTCAGGCAAAGTTGGTTTTTCGCGAAATTTTTTGAACTACTCCTCCCCACCCCACACCACCCTCATAAAATACCTACAGATCAATTATTGGAAAGAAAGGCCAGAAAAGTCGTAAACTGTCATTTGCCCTTTCAAGAAAGCGGCAAAAACACGAGTAACTGGCTTTTAAAGCTTAAAGGCACACAAGATCTACGCTGTTTCCACAAAAGGAGCCCTAGAACCTAAAACCCCCTTTTGTGAAAACATGCTAGATCTTGTGTGCCTTTAGCTTTAAAAGCCAGTAACTCGTGTTTTTGCCGTTTTCTTGAAACGGCAAATGACAGTTGAAGACTTTAATGGCCTTTCTATCCCATAATTTACTTGTGTGAGATCTATCCCATAATTTCTTTATTTGAGACCTAGAGGTTATGCTTAGGTTAGAAAAAGGCCATTTTCTGGTATTGTTACTCAAAATACAGGAAACTTCCATCCATTAATCGCAATCTACATGAAGAGAACGTTGTATTGCCGTATAGTGCATCGAAATCCATTGAAAGCTCGAGAAATGGCGCCACTTTGAAGATATTAGGGTACACAAGTAACTTTGAGAGATTAAGGTTAGGTTACAAAAAACACATTTTCGGATTTTCTACTCCAAATAGGGCAAAACTGGCACGCCAGTCTGAAAGTACAGGAAGAGGCCGTTGTATTGCCGTATAGTGCATCGAAATCCATTAAAAGGTCGAGAAATGGCGCCACTTTGAAATTTAGGTTACACAAGTAAATTAATGCGTACTTGTTGGCTTTAAAAGCCAGTAACTCACTTTTCAACGTTTTGATCCCAAAAATGCACCTTTTTTCTCAGACCTAGTGGAAAATGTACATCTTTCACTAAGCAAATCGTTGCGCCATACGTCAGGCAAAGTTGGTTTTTCGCGAAATTTTTTGAACTACTCCTCCCCACCCCACACCACCCTCATAAAATACCTACAGATCAATTATTGGAAAGAAAGGCCAGAAAAGTCGTAAACTGTCATTTGCCCTTTCAAGAAAGCGGCAAAAACACGAGTAACTGGCTTTTAAAGCTTAAAGGCACACAAGATCTACGCTGTTTCCACAAAAGGAGCCCTAGAACCTAAAACCCCCTTTTGTGAAAACATGCTAGATCTTGTGTGCCTTTAGCTTTAAAAGCCAGTAACTCGTGTTTTTGCCGTTTTCTTGAAACGGCAAATGACAGTTGAAGACTTTAATGGCCTTTCTATCCCATAATTTACTTGTGTGAGATCTATCCCATAATTTCTTTATTTGAGACCTAGAGGTTATGCTTAGGTTAGAAAAAGGCCATTTTCTGGTATTGTTACTCAAAATACAGGAAACTTCCATCCATTAATCGCAATCTACATGAAGAGAACGTTGTATTGCCGTATAGTGCATCGAAATCCATTGAAAGCTCGAGAAATGGCGCCACTTTGAAGATATTAGGGTACACAAGTAACTTTGAGAGATTAAGGTTAGGTTACAAAAAAACACATTTTCGGATTTTCTACTCCAAATAGGGCAAAACTGGCACGCCAGTCTGAAAGTACAGGAAGAGGCCGTTGTATTGCCGTATAGTGCATCGAAATCCATTAAAAGGTCGAGAAATGGCGCCACTTTGAAATTTAGGTTACACAAGTAAATTAATGCGTACTTGTTGGCTTTAAAAGCCAGTAACTCACTTTTCAACGTTTTGATCCCAAAAATGCACCTTTTTTCTCAGACCTAGTGGAAAATGTACATCTTTCACTAAGCAAATCGTTGCGCCATACGTCAGGCAAAGTTGGTTTTTCGCGAAATTTTTTGAACTACTCCTCCCCACCCCACACCACCCTCATAAAATACCTACAGATCAATTATTGGAAAGAAAGGCCAGAAAAGTCGTAAACTGTCATTTGCCCTTTCAAGAAAGCGGCAAAAACACGAGTAACTGGCTTTTAAAGCTTAAAGGCACACAAGATCTACGCTGTTTCCACAAAAGGAGCCCTAGAACCTAAAACCCCCTTTTGTGAAAACATGCTAGATCTTGTGTGCCTTTAGCTTTAAAAGCCAGTAACTCGTGTTTTTGCCGTTTTCTTGAAACGGCAAATGACAGTTGAAGACTTTAATGGCCTTTCTATCCCATAATTTACTTGTGTGAGATCTATCCCATAATTTCTTTATTTGAGACCTAGAGGTTATGCTTAGGTTAGAAAAAGGCCATTTTCTGGTATTGTTACTCAAAATACAGGAAACTTCCATCCATTAATCGCAATCTACATGAAGAGAACGTTGTATTGCCGTATAGTGCATCGAAATCCATTGAAAGCTCGAGAAATGGCGCCACTTTGAAGATATTAGGGTACACAAGTAACTTTGAGAGATTAAGGTTAGGTTACAAAAAAACACATTTTCGGATTTTCTACTCCAAATAGGGCAAAACTGGCACGCCAGTCTGAAAGTACAGGAAGAGGCCGTTGTATTGCCGTATAGTGCATCGAAATCCATTAAAAGGTCGAGAAATGGCGCCACTTTGAAATTTAGGTTACACAAGTAAATTAATGCGTACTTGTTGGCTTTAAAAGCCAGTAACTCACTTTTCAACGTTTTGATCCCAAAAATGCACCTTTTTTCTCAGACCTAGTGGAAAATGTACATCTTTCACTAAGCAAATCGTTGCGCCATACGTCAGGCAAAGTTGGTTTTTCGCGAAATTTTTTGAACTACTCCTCCCCACCCCACACCACCCTCATAAAATACCTACAGATCAATTATTGGAAAGAAAGGCCAGAAAAGTCGTAAACTGTCATTTGCCCTTTCAAGAAAGCGGCAAAAACACGAGTAACTGGCTTTTAAAGCTTAAAGGCACACAAGAATTCTTGTGTGCCTTTAGCTTTAAAAGCCAGTAACTCGTGTTTTTGCCGTTTTCTTGAAACGGCAAATGACAGTTGAAGACTTTAATGGCCTTTCTATCCCATAATTTACTTGTGTGAGATCTATCCCATAATTTCTTTATTTGAGACCTAGAGGTTATGCTTAGGTTAGAAAAAGGCCATTTTCTGGTATTGTTACTCAAAATACAGGAAACTTCCATCCATTAATCGCAATCTACATGAAGAGAACGTTGTATTGCCGTATAGTGCATCGAAATCCATTGAAAGCTCGAGAAATGGCGCCACTTTGAAGATATTAGGGTACACAAGTAACTTTGAGAGATTAAGGTTAGGTTACAAAAAAACACATTTTCGGATTTTCTACTCCAAATAGGGCAAAACTGGCACGCCAGTCTGAAAGTACAGGAAGAGGCCGTTGTATTGCCGTATAGTGCATCGAAATCCATTAAAAGGTCGAGAAATGGCGCCACTTTGAAATTTAGGTTACACAAGTAAATTAATGCGTACTTGTTGGCTTTAAAAGCCAGTAACTCACTTTTCAACGTTTTGATCCCAAAAATGCACCTTTTTTCTCAGACCTAGTGGAAAATGTACATCTTTCACTAAGCAAATCGTTGCGCCATACGTCAGGCAAAGTTGGTTTTTCGCGAAATTTTTTGAACTACTCCTCCCCACCCCACACCACCCTCATAAAATACCTACAGATCAATTATTGGAAAGAAAGGCCAGAAAAGTCGTAAACTGTCATTTGCCCTTTCAAGAAAGCGGCAAAAACACGAGTAACTGGCTTTTAAAGCTTAAAGGCACACAAGATCTACGCTGTTTCCACAAAAGGAGCCCTAGAACCTAAAACCCCCTTTTGTGAAAACATGCTAGATCTTGTGTGCCTTTAGCTTTAAAAGCCAGTAACTCGTGTTTTTGCCGTTTTCTTGAAACGGCAAATGACAGTTGAAGACTTTAATGGCCTTTCTATCCCATAATTTACTTGTGTGAGATCTATCCCATAATTTCTTTATTTGAGACCTAGAGGTTATGCTTAGGTTAGAAAAAGGCCATTTTCTGGTATTGTTACTCAAAATACAGGAAACTTCCATCCATTAATCGCAATCTACATGAAGAGAACGTTGTATTGCCGTATAGTGCATCGAAATCCATTGAAAGCTCGAGAAATGGCGCCACTTTGAAGATATTAGGGTACACAAGTAACTTTGAGAGATTAAGGTTAGGTTACAAAAAAACACATTTTCGGATTTTCTACTCCAAATAGGGCAAAACTGGCACGCCAGTCTGAAAGTACAGGAAGAGGCCGTTGTATTGCCGTATAGTGCATCGAAATCCATTAAAAGGTCGAGAAATGGCGCCACTTTGAAATTTAGGTTACACAAGTAAATTAATGCGTACTTGTTGGCTTTAAAAGCCAGTAACTCACTTTTCAACGTTTTGATCCCAAAAATGCACCTTTTTTCTCAGACCTAGTGGAAAATGTACATCTTTCACTAAGCAAATCGTTGCGCCATACGTCAGGCAAAGTTGGTTTTTCGCGAAATTTTTTGAACTACTCCTCCCCACCCCACACCACCCTCATAAAATACCTACAGATCAATTATTGGAAAGAAAGGCCAGAAAAGTCGTAAACTGTCATTTGCCCTTTCAAGAAAGCGGCAAAAACACGAGTAACTGGCTTTTAAAGCTTAAAGGCACACAAGATCTACGCTGTTTCCACAAAAGGAGCCCTAGAACCTAAAACCCCCTTTTGTGAAAACATGCTAGATCTTGTGTGCCTTTAGCTTTAAAAGCCAGTAACTCGTGTTTTTGCCGTTTTCTTGAAACGGCAAATGACAGTTGAAGACTTTAATGGCCTTTCTATCCCATAATTTACTTGTGTGAGATCTATCCCATAATTTCTTTATTTGAGACCTAGAGGTTATGCTTAGGTTAGAAAAAGGCCATTTTCTGGTATTGTTACTCAAAATACAGGAAACTTCCATCCATTAATCGCAATCTACATGAAGAGAACGTTGTATTGCCGTATAGTGCATCGAAATCCATTGAAAGCTCGAGAAATGGCGCCACTTTGAAGATATTAGGGTACACAAGTAACTTTGAGAGATTAAGGTTAGGTTACAAAAAAACACATTTTCGGATTTTCTACTCCAAATAGGGCAAAACTGGCACGCCAGTCTGAAAGTACAGGAAGAGGCCGTTGTATTGCCGTATAGTGCATCGAAATCCATTAAAAGGTCGAGAAATGGCGCCACTTTGAAATTTAGGTTACACAAGTAAATTAATGCGTACTTGTTGGCTTTAAAAGCCAGTAACTCACTTTTCAACGTTTTGATCCCAAAAATGCACCTTTTTTCTCAGACCTAGTGGAAAATGTACATCTTTCACTAAGCAAATCGTTGCGCCATACGTCAGGCAAAGTTGGTTTTTCGCGAAATTTTTTGAACTACTCCTCCCCACCCCACACCACCCTCATAAAATACCTACAGATCAATTATTGGAAAGAAAGGCCAGAAAAGTCGTAAACTGTCATTTGCCCTTTCAAGAAAGCGGCAAAAACACGAGTAACTGGCTTTTAAAGCTTAAAGGCACACAAGATCTACGCTGTTTCCACAAAAGGAGCCCTAGAACCTAAAACCCCCTTTTGTGAAAACATGCTAGATCTTGTGTGCCTTTAGCTTTAAAAGCCAGTAACTCGTGTTTTTGCCGTTTTCTTGAAACGGCAAATGACAGTTGAAGACTTTAATGGCCTTTCTATCCCATAATTTACTTGTGTGAGATCTATCCCATAATTTCTTTATTTGAGACCTAGAGGTTATGCTTAGGTTAGAAAAAGGCCATTTTCTGGTATTGTTACTCAAAATACAGGAAACTTCCATCCATTAATCGCAATCTACATGAAGAGAACGTTGTATTGCCGTATAGTGCATCGAAATCCATTGAAAGCTCGAGAAATGGCGCCACTTTGAAGATATTAGGGTACACAAGTAACTTTGAGAGATTAAGGTTAGGTTACAAAAAAACACATTTTCGGATTTTCTACTCCAAATAGGGCAAAACTGGCACGCCAGTCTGAAAGTACAGGAAGAGGCCGTTGTATTGCCGTATAGTGCATCGAAATCCATTAAAAGGTCGAGAAATGGCGCCACTTTGAAATTTAGGTTACACAAGTAAATTAATGCGTACTTGTTGGCTTTAAAAGCCAGTAACTCACTTTTCAACGTTTTGATCCCAAAAATGCACCTTTTTTCTCAGACCTAGTGGAAAATGTACATCTTTCACTAAGCAAATCGTTGCGCCATACGTCAGGCAAAGTTGGTTTTTCGCGAAATTTTTTGAACTACTCCTCCCCACCCCACACCACCCTCATAAAATACCTACAGATCAATTATTGGAAAGAAAGGCCAGAAAAGTCGTAAACTGTCATTTGCCCTTTCAAGAAAGCGGCAAAAACACGAGTAACTGGCTTTTAAAGCTTAAAGGCACACAAGAATTCTTGTGTGCCTTTAGCTTTAAAAGCCAGTAACTCGTGTTTTTGCCGTTTTCTTGAAACGGCAAATGACAGTTGAAGACTTTAATGGCCTTTCTATCCCATAATTTACTTGTGTGAGATCTATCCCATAATTTCTTTATTTGAGACCTAGAGGTTATGCTTAGGTTAGAAAAAGGCCATTTTCTGGTATTGTTACTCAAAATACAGGAAACTTCCATCCATTAATCGCAATCTACATGAAGAGAACGTTGTATTGCCGTATAGTGCATCGAAATCCATTGAAAGCTCGAGAAATGGCGCCACTTTGAAGATATTAGGGTACACAAGTAACTTTGAGAGATTAAGGTTAGGTTACAAAAAAACACATTTTCGGATTTTCTACTCCAAATAGGGCAAAACTGGCACGCCAGTCTGAAAGTACAGGAAGAGGCCGTTGTATTGCCGTATAGTGCATCGAAATCCATTAAAAGGTCGAGAAATGGCGCCACTTTGAAATTTAGGTTACACAAGTAAATTAATGCGTACTTGTTGGCTTTAAAAGCCAGTAACTCACTTTTCAACGTTTTGATCCCAAAAATGCACCTTTTTTCTCAGACCTAGTGGAAAATGTACATCTTTCACTAAGCAAATCGTTGCGCCATACGTCAGGCAAAGTTGGTTTTTCGCGAAATTTTTTGAACTACTCCTCCCCACCCCACACCACCCTCATAAAATACCTACAGATCAATTATTGGAAAGAAAGGCCAGAAAAGTCGTAAACTGTCATTTGCCCTTTCAAGAAAGCGGCAAAAACACGAGTAACTGGCTTTTAAAGCTTAAAGGCACACAAGATCTACGCTGTTTCCACAAAAGGAGCCCTAGAACCTAAAACCCCCTTTTGTGAAAACATGCTAGATCTTGTGTGCCTTTAGCTTTAAAAGCCAGTAACTCGTGTTTTTGCCGTTTTCTTGAAACGGCAAATGACAGTTGAAGACTTTAATGGCCTTTCTATCCCATAATTTACTTGTGTGAGATCTATCCCATAATTTCTTTATTTGAGACCTAGAGGTTATGCTTAGGTTAGAAAAAGGCCATTTTCTGGTATTGTTACTCAAAATACAGGAAACTTCCATCCATTAATCGCAATCTACATGAAGAGAACGTTGTATTGCCGTATAGTGCATCGAAATCCATTGAAAGCTCGAGAAATGGCGCCACTTTGAAGATATTAGGGTACACAAGTAACTTTGAGAGATTAAGGTTAGGTTACAAAAAAACACATTTTCGGATTTTCTACTCCAAATAGGGCAAAACTGGCACGCCAGTCTGAAAGTACAGGAAGAGGCCGTTGTATTGCCGTATAGTGCATCGAAATCCATTAAAAGGTCGAGAAATGGCGCCACTTTGAAATTTAGGTTACACAAGTAAATTAATGCGTACTTGTTGGCTTTAAAAGCCAGTAACTCACTTTTCAACGTTTTGATCCCAAAAATGCACCTTTTTTCTCAGACCTAGTGGAAAATGTACATCTTTCACTAAGCAAATCGTTGCGCCATACGTCAGGCAAAGTTGGTTTTCCGCGAAATTTTTTGAACTACTCCTCCCCACCCCACACCACCCTCATAAAATACCTACAGATCAATTATTGGAAAGAAAGGCCAGAAAAGTCGTAAACTGTCATTTGCCCTTTCAAGAAAGCGGCAAAAACACGAGTAACTGGCTTTTAAAGCTTAAAGGCACACAAGATCTACGCTGTTTCCACAAAAGGAGCCCTAGAACCTAAAACCCCCTTTTGTGAAAACATGCTAGATCTTGTGTGCCTTTAGCTTTAAAAGCCAGTAACTCGTGTTTTTGCCGTTTTCTTGAAACGGCAAATGACAGTTGAAGACTTTAATGGCCTTTCTATCCCATAATTTACTTGTGTGAGATCTATCCCATAATTTCTTTATTTGAGACCTAGAGGTTATGCTTAGGTTAGAAAAAGGCCATTTTCTGGTATTGTTACTCAAAATACAGGAAACTTCCATCCATTAATCGCAATCTACATGAAGAGAACGTTGTATTGCCGTATAGTGCATCGAAATCCATTGAAAGCTCGAGAAATGGCGCCACTTTGAAGATATTAGGGTACACAAGTAACTTTGAGAGATTAAGGTTAGGTTACAAAAAAACACATTTTCGGATTTTCTACTCCAAATAGGGCAAAACTGGCACGCCAGTCTGAAAGTACAGGAAGAGGCCGTTGTATTGCCGTATAGTGCATCGAAATCCATTAAAAGGTCGAGAAATGGCGCCACTTTGAAATTTAGGTTACACAAGTAAATTAATGCGTACTTGTTGGCTTTAAAAGCCAGTAACTCACTTTTCAACGTTTTGATCCCAAAAATGCACCTTTTTTCTCAGACCTAGTGGAAAATGTACATCTTTCACTAAGCAAATCGTTGCGCCATACGTCAGGCAAAGTTGGTTTTTCGCGAAATTTTTTGAACTACTCCTCCCCACCCCACACCACCCTCATAAAATACCTACAGATCAATTATTGGAAAGAAAGGCCAGAAAAGTCGTAAACTGTCATTTGCCCTTTCAAGAAAGCGGCAAAAACACGAGTAACTGGCTTTTAAAGCTTAAAGGCACACAAGATCTACGCTGTTTCCACAAAAGGAGCCCTAGAACCTAAAACCCCCTTTTGTGAAAACATGCTAGATCTTGTGTGCCTTTAGCTTTAAAAGCCAGTAACTCGTGTTTTTGCCGTTTTCTTGAAACGGCAAATGACAGTTGAAGACTTTAATGGCCTTTCTATCCCATAATTTACTTGTGTGAGATCTATCCCATAATTTCTTTATTTGAGACCTAGAGGTTATGCTTAGGTTAGAAAAAGGCCATTTTCTGGTATTGTTACTCAAAATACAGGAAACTTCCATCCATTAATCGCAATCTACATGAAGAGAACGTTGTATTGCCGTATAGTGCATCGAAATCCATTGAAAGCTCGAGAAATGGCGCCACTTTGAAGATATTAGGGTACACAAGTAACTTTGAGAGATTAAGGTTAGGTTACAAAAAAACACATTTTCGGATTTTCTACTCCAAATAGGGCAAAACTGGCACGCCAGTCTGAAAGTACAGGAAGAGGCCGTTGTATTGCCGTATAGTGCATCGAAATCCATTAAAAGGTCGAGAAATGGCGCCACTTTGAAATTTAGGTTACACAAGTAAATTAATGCGTACTTGTTGGCTTTAAAAGCCAGTAACTCACTTTTCAACGTTTTGATCCCAAAAATGCACCTTTTTTCTCAGACCTAGTGGAAAATGTACATCTTTCACTAAGCAAATCGTTGCGCCATACGTCAGGCAAAGTTGGTTTTTCGCGAAATTTTTTGAACTACTCCTCCCCACCCCACACCACCCTCATAAAATACCTACAGATCAATTATTGGAAAGAAAGGCCAGAAAAGTCGTAAACTGTCATTTGCCCTTTCAAGAAAGCGGCAAAAACACGAGTAACTGGCTTTTAAAGCTTAAAGGCACACAAGATCTACGCTGTTTCCACAAAAGGAGCCCTAGAACCTAAAACCCCCTTTTGTGAAAACATGCTAGATCTTGTGTGCCTTTAGCTTTAAAAGCCAGTAACTCGTGTTTTTGCCGTTTTCTTGAAACGGCAAATGACAGTTGAAGACTTTAATGGCCTTTCTATCCCATAATTTACTTGTGTGAGATCTATCCCATAATTTCTTTATTTGAGACCTAGAGGTTATGCTTAGGTTAGAAAAAGGCCATTTTCTGGTATTGTTACTCAAAATACAGGAAACTTCCATCCATTAATCGCAATCTACATGAAGAGAACGTTGTATTGCCGTATAGTGCATCGAAATCCATTGAAAGCTCGAGAAATGGCGCCACTTTGAAGATATTAGGGTACACAAGTAACTTTGAGAGATTAAGGTTAGGTTACAAAAAAACACATTTTCGGATTTTCTACTCCAAATAGGGCAAAACTGGCACGCCAGTCTGAAAGTACAGGAAGAGGCCGTTGTATTGCCGTATAGTGCATCGAAATCCATTAAAAGGTCGAGAAATGGCGCCACTTTGAAATTTAGGTTACACAAGTAAATTAATGCGTACTTGTTGGCTTTAAAAGCCAGTAACTCACTTTTCAACGTTTTGATCCCAAAAATGCACCTTTTTTCTCAGACCTAGTGGAAAATGTACATCTTTCACTAAGCAAATCGTTGCGCCATACGTCAGGCAAAGTTGGTTTTTCGCGAAATTTTTTGAACTACTCCTCCCCACCCCACACCACCCTCATAAAATACCTACAGATCAATTATTGGAAAGAAAGGCCAGAAAAGTCGTAAACTGTCATTTGCCCTTTCAAGAAAGCGGCAAAAACACGAGTAACTGGCTTTTAAAGCTTAAAGGCACACAAGATCTACGCTGTTTCCACAAAAGGAGCCCTAGAACCTAAAACCCCCTTTTGTGAAAACATGCTAGATCTTGTGTGCCTTTAGCTTTAAAAGCCAGTAACTCGTGTTTTTGCCGTTTTCTTGAAACGGCAAATGACAGTTGAAGACTTTAATGGCCTTTCTATCCCATAATTTACTTGTGTGAGATCTATCCCATAATTTCTTTATTTGAGACCTAGAGGTTATGCTTAGGTTAGAAAAAGGCCATTTTCTGGTATTGTTACTCAAAATACAGGAAACTTCCATCCATTAATCGCAATCTACATGAAGAGAACGTTGTATTGCCGTATAGTGCATCGAAATCCATTGAAAGCTCGAGAAATGGCGCCACTTTGAAGATATTAGGGTACACAAGTAACTTTGAGAGATTAAGGTTAGGTTACAAAAAAACACATTTTCGGATTTTCTACTCCAAATAGGGCAAAACTGGCACGCCAGTCTGAAAGTACAGGAAGAGGCCGTTGTATTGCCGTATAGTGCATCGAAATCCATTAAAAGGTCGAGAAATGGCGCCACTTTGAAATTTAGGTTACACAAGTAAATTAATGCGTACTTGTTGGCTTTAAAAGCCAGTAACTCACTTTTCAACGTTTTGATCCCAAAAATGCACCTTTTTTCTCAGACCTAGTGGAAAATGTACATCTTTCACTAAGCAAATCGTTGCGCCATACGTCAGGCAAAGTTGGTTTTTCGCGAAATTTTTTGAACTACTCCTCCCCACCCCACACCACCCTCATAAAATACCTACAGATCAATTATTGGAAAGAAAGGCCAGAAAAGTCGTAAACTGTCATTTGCCCTTTCAAGAAAGCGGCAAAAACACGAGTAACTGGCTTTTAAAGCTTAAAGGCACACAAGATCTACGCTGTTTCCACAAAAGGAGCCCTAGAACCTAAAACCCCCTTTTGTGAAAACATGCTAGATCTTGTGTGCCTTTAGCTTTAAAAGCCAGTAACTCGTGTTTTTGCCGTTTTCTTGAAACGGCAAATGACAGTTGAAGACTTTAATGGCCTTTCTATCCCATAATTTACTTGTGTGAGATCTATCCCATAATTTCTTTATTTGAGACCTAGAGGTTATGCTTAGGTTAGAAAAAGGCCATTTTCTGGTATTGTTACTCAAAATACAGGAAACTTCCATCCATTAATCGCAATCTACATGAAGAGAACGTTGTATTGCCGTATAGTGCATCGAAATCCATTGAAAGCTCGAGAAATGGCGCCACTTTGAAGATATTAGGGTACACAAGTAACTTTGAGAGATTAAGGTTAGGTTACAAAAAAACACATTTTCGGATTTTCTACTCCAAATAGGGCAAAACTGGCACGCCAGTCTGAAAGTACAGGAAGAGGCCGTTGTATTGCCGTATAGTGCATCGAAATCCATTAAAAGGTCGAGAAATGGCGCCACTTTGAAATTTAGGTTACACAAGTAAATTAATGCGTACTTGTTGGCTTTAAAAGCCAGTAACTCACTTTTCAACGTTTTGATCCCAAAAATGCACCTTTTTTCTCAGACCTAGTGGAAAATGTACATCTTTCACTAAGCAAATCGTTGCGCCATACGTCAGGCAAAGTTGGTTTTTCGCGAAATTTTTTGAACTACTCCTCCCCACCCCACACCACCCTCATAAAATACCTACAGATCAATTATTGGAAAGAAAGGCCAGAAAAGTCGTAAACTGTCATTTGCCCTTTCAAGAAAGCGGCAAAAACACGAGTAACTGGCTTTTAAAGCTTAAAGGCACACAAGATCTACGCTGTTTCCACAAAAGGAGCCCTAGAACCTAAAACCCCCTTTTGTGAAAACATGCTAGATATATATATATGTATCTGCCATGTTTTCACAAAGGGGATCTTAGGTTCTAAGGCTCCTTTTGTGAAAACATGGCAGATCTTGTGTGCCTTTAGCTTTAAAAGCCAGTAACTCGTGTTTTTGCCGTTTTCTTGAAAGGGCAAATGACAGTTTAAGACTTTTCTGGCCTTTCTATCCCATAATTTACTTGTGTTTGATCTATCCCATAATTTCTTTATTTGAGAGCTAGAGGTTAGGGCTAGGTTAGAAAAATGCCATTTTCTGGTGTTTTTACTCAAACTACAGCAAAATTCCATCGATTAAACTCAGACAATCTAGATCAAGAGAACGTTGTATTGCCGTATAGTGCATCGAAATCCATTAAAAGCTCGAGTTATTCGCGAAAATGTTTGAACTAGTCCTCCCAAGATCAACTCTTAATTTGCCTGAATGCAGTGTTGATATGTCAACTGCAAGTACACATCCGTGTACTGTGTACTGTAGTGTTTAAAAAGCTATTTAATCTTCACAACTCACACAAGACACTATCAAATATTTCTCTTCAGCATTGATTATATTTATAGTATCTTGATGTTTGTAGTTTTCGTATCTGTTCAGCGAAAAGCACAACCATGCAATACAGCGAGCAAGCCAACGGAATACCGTGCCGACAAAACAGACCATGGTTGACTTTCTTGACTTGATATACTTTGCCAATGCTACAGAAGTAGTACATACTTTCCTCGGGAATTGATAAATCCTACTGGCGAACTTTTAAAACATATTTGAATGGAGACAATAAGACAAAGAACCACGCACCGAACAACGAGTACGAGCATTGCGTCGTTACCAGTTTTCCGACCGAGATAATTTATTCCGAAAGTGTACCACACCAGTACCCACCCAACGAAGCATATCGATTTCTTTCGCCTGGAAAAGCACAGGTAACCCACACATGCATGACCACAGGGAGTCCAACGCAAGATTAGGATGCGTTCTCCTTCGTCGAACGCAATTATTATATTATATATAGTAGGATTCATAACATGTAAATGATCTAGAGATTTCTTACTTGAATGTCGATCCAAGGGTGCTAACACGTTTTTTTCGTGCAGAGAAAATTTGGTGTTTGTCCAAGTTAACTACAAGTCCTTGAGCTACGAGCTACAGGAACAGAAGCCAGCTTACGAGAGTGAAGCACTATTTGGTAATACATAGAGTAAAACAGAATTCTTATCACGCTTTGAAATCTTGGAAATTGATGCAAGTTGTTTACTTTGGTACCTTTTAGGAATACAACTATTTAAAAAAGGTTGTCCCGGTCAGCGACATTCCCAGCCCGAAGTGCATTGTGGTTATAACTGTGCAGCTGTGCCAAACGGATAATTTACGGTGTAATTCAAAAATCAATTCGCAGTAGACCATTAATAACTATAAATATTCGCCTTATGGACTGTGCAATAATTATCAGGAGGGGGGGGGGGGGCTGAAAAATGGGCTTTGTATAGGGACATGTTAGGTAATATCCCCCTCCTAAAGAGGTGATTTTAGGTATTGCCCCCCTCCTGGACAGTCAGAAATTATGTATGCCCCTCCCCCCCCCCTACATACACACACGCTTAATATTATATAATGCCCTGCATTTTCTCCAGACGCACCTTTAATTACTCATGTGCACTTGTTGGACATTGTCGTCTGGAATAAAGAGTACCTCGTGGCATTGTTCGAAAAAGCCATCGATTTCAGAATTGATTGCGATTCCGAATAAAAAAATTATCACTTGCAACTGATTGTAAATCCAAGTCGCTATCTGGATCACTTGACTGCAAATCTTCGTTAACTTGTGAGGTGTAAGAATGGTCACCATCCACGAGTGTATTGCAGAACTCGCGTCAGTTACCAGTACCGCTTTATTCCTCTGTAACAGTTGAGAAATCTCCCGAAACTGCTTCCAATGCAGCTAGATGTCTGTTATAAGTTATTCCTCATCTGTACCTAAGTGGAAGGATACGAAATGTGGTTACGTTCCTGATGCAAAGAGAAGAATTTCCCTTTTCGGTAACAAGCTTCTGCCATCATTTTACGATAGTTTCAAAGCAAGAGCTGGTGCTAATGCTCCACTAATGAAAAAAATATTCATTGCCGAAAGGGACAGACAGTACAATATTACTGTTGATATTGAAAAATTGGAAAACGGGTTCCGCTATCTCTTGTCCGACAACCCTGTTTGTGCTGGTCGATTTCTCTCCGATGACTACAAGCCAAAACCGCACGACAATAGTAACATCATGAGATGTAAAACCGAGGTGAATGAAATCAAGTTAAAACTTCAATCCATTAAAGACAAGATGACGCAACACGACGACAACCTCTTTTCTGAAATCATGGGTAAACTTAAAACTGGACTAAGCTTCCACCACAATTTTAACAGCGACAAAAGCCATTCCATGACGTCTGGCGGGCATTGAGAAAGATGTTAATCACCTCATTGAAGACCTGGACAGGGTATCCACCAAGTACTGGGCTACCTATAAAATTGGCTCAAAATCTAATTCATCCCAAGCCAGAAAGAAGCAGAAAAATAATAAAAAAAGGAGAAGACTCACAGCTGCAGAGAACAGAAGGAAAAGAGTATGTATTATATTTAGGCCCTTGGGAGGGACACTTCTTGGAAATGATTGTTATGAACCAGAGATTTATGGAATACCTCAACTGGAGTCAGTTGAGGAAGAAACTCTGTCGTTGTTTACTTCAAAAACGGACAAAGCCTGCTTAAGAGATTTGTTACATTATTTCCAAGTGTTTTTATGGAGAAGCTGCAGAGCTAGTTGCTAATCATATTTAATACAATACATATAGAGACAGCTAACACTAGAACACCAAACCTTTCAGATCAGTGAATACTAGTCTGACTCTCATTCGTTTAGTTTATATCTAAGTTTTAAGGGATGGACTTTACATTCCTCTGTGGTACTTTAATTTCCAATTTAAAGACATATCACTGGCTATAATGTTGGAATTTTGTCTTGTGTTTTTTTTAGAGGGAAGCCTGGCTGAAGAATGTGCATACATTATATTTTAAATATTGAAATAAAACTTTAAGCTCCCCCCCACCTTTTGAGTGACTTATTGTACTTTGAGCCCCCCCCCCCCCCCCCCCCCCTTACCCTGACATTGATTTTACTTTATGCCCCCCCCCCCTCCTGATAATTATTGTACAGTCCTTGAAACGTTTTGACCCCAAAAATAATTGAATTCACCAGACTTTCAGCTAGAACCACAATCCATATAGACAACCTTTTTGAAATCAAGTTTATCCAGTGTATCCAGTTTTAGGGATAATCTCCAGAGCAAACTGTTATCAGCGAATATCGACTTAAATTCTATGTTGGTACAGCGAACTGGACCTCTTCCATAGTATGTAAATATACCTTGGAAATATTATAGACAAAAGTTAAACATTAAAATTTTCAGTTTCTCTGTCACCATTAAAATGGAAAAAAACTATGAAATTATCTGCATGGAAATATTCTGAACATTTTCTACAAATACTGATTTCCATAGTGTCTTCCCCAGGGTTTTCGTTTTCGCGCGGCTAGATTTTTTTTCTCTGCTTCAGTTTATCCCCAAGTCGAGACGCCTGGCCGCAACATCTTGAAAGCAAAATCGAGAGGTCTGTCACAGGGAGTACTAACTTATATTTTGTTTCTCGCGAGAAGACGCTCGGGACTAGGGCTTAGCCCCCGCGCGGGAAGAGGGACTCGGGACTCTCGAGGGACCACGCGCGGAAATGGGCCTTTAGCCCTTGCGGGGTCTGAGCCAGAGTCTCTCGGCCCGCGTGGGATCTAAGCCCGAGTTTAGGGGTAGTTACACAGCGTTCGAACGAACGATCGACTACAGATACGGGATTCAAAGAGCTTCTCTGTTAAGAAAAGAGAAAATATTACGGTGTGTGTATAAATTAGAACTCCCTATGAGTCCATGGTAGATATTGAGACGTCTATGAAACATACATGTGAAACCTCAGTCGACATTTGCTGCCGTAGGTTAAACATAAACCTACTCAAATCCTACATAACAATTATGTTTCCCTTTGTGGGAGTTTACTCGGGAGTCAAAATGGCCGCCATTTTGGAAAAAAAATTTGCACTGATGATGGGACAACTGAGTAGAAGCGCCTGAGGCCGAGGTTAGGATTTCCATACTGTGGAGAGGTCAAGTTTTTCCTTTGGTAAATAGTCGACTAGCAACAAAGAAATTCCAATAGGTGAATCATAACCAACAGTCTGAAGTATTTCAGCCACTAAACCTTCAATGAAGGGTTAAAACGATGTCAGTGACAAGAACCTTTTCCTCTATTTCATTTGCATTGAAACTATTTGGAGATAAATTACTCAGGAATTAATTTTAGTAAAAGGCTAGCGCTTCTGAGGTAAGCTTCGTACAATTAGCTTTTTTTTTTTTCAGGTGAGATCGGAGGCAGCATGGGGCTGTTCCTAGGATGCAGTCTACTGACCCTGATTGAATTCATCGACTTTTTCTTCGCGTTCATGTGGGAGAAATACAAGTAGCAAGACAATATTCTCTTTATAACCCATCAAATAGACTTCCTGTCGTTGTATCGAAAAACAATTTGAACTGGTAATAATATATCAACTCTACTTTATGAACATTGATATGTCAAAATTTGATTGTTGTGGCACTTTAAGAAAATCTAAATCTCTCGATGAATTTAAGAAAGAACTGAAATCCATATACTTAGAACTGCATGATACTAATGTAACATACTAAATCGAGCACTGAGTATTACTGACTTTAACCAAATGATAGGATAATTGATACTGATGTATATACAATGTATGTAGCTTTCATAGTTTATATATATGCAACTTAATAATTAGTAGATCGACAATTGATTTTTAATTTCTCATGTATTTATTACTTTTTATCGGGTAGCCCTTACTATTTAGGGAAGTAGTTCGTGTTTAGGGGTTCCCTCGGTACCTGTAATATTTATGTACTTTTCTCATTTACATGTATGCGGTACTGTAAAACTATTAAAGTAAAAGTAAAGGATGGAAAGGATATCGGGGGGGGGGGGGGGGGGGGGGGGGGGTACTCCTGTTTGTGACGTATTATGTATGTGCCGCGGGGGTGGGTCAAGGTTTTGAGCTCAGTTTGGGCAGGTAGGGTCAGGTTTTTGACCTGATTTGGGCAGATCCGGGTCAGGATTTGAGTTTAATGTGGGTGCAGTCAGGGTCGCGGTTCAGCATTTTTTAGTCATCAGGGTTTTTTTTTCCCCAAAAGGGGGCAATCAGGGTCAGGGTTTGAGCCTCTTGGCCTCACAGACAGACAGACAGACTTTATTCATTAGCTCTTTGTACTACATTGGTACATCAGATGACTGCTAACAAATTTAAAAAGTTGGTTAATGACGGATAGATTGTTCTGTAATCTTAAAAATATAATATATATATATATAGTTATCGTTAAATTAGCTCACATTATTTGTGCTGAAATTATGGTGGATCGCATGTCCATACAATCATAAACATATTTTGCTGCTACTGTTGTGACTTGTCTCGGGGGATCAATGATTACCGAGAATAGTTCTTTTTCTGTCATTTTTCTGCTATCTAATTTCGTTAGAGTTTTTAAGGAGGATAAGAAATCATGCCTAATTGTCTGGTAAGTTTTGCATCTCAGCAGGAAGTGAATTTCATCTTCCATTTCTTGTTTGCATGTTGGGCAAATTCGTTCTTCTGGTTTTAGATAAGGTTTAAGGTGTCTTCCTTTTTCAATTTGAAGGCAATGATTGCTTATTCTTAATTTGGTGAACGTAATTCTATGTTTGATGTTTCTGACAAGATCCAAATAATTTTCGAATTCATACTTCGTTTTGAATGTTCGATAAACTCGTAGTTTGTTACTCTGGTTTGGATTCTGTCGTTGGTCATTAAATATATCACCTAACCAAATTTGTAGTTCTGTGTCTTTCAGTCGTTGCTTTATATTCTTCAGAAATTCCCTAAAATATGGAGTATTATTTTGGAGTGTCCATATATCACCATAGCCTAGGCTTTGTACGGTTCGCTTAATTTTGTTACTCCAAAAAACTGGGTTGCTTGATTGCAAACTGTCGAGATACATATTTTTTGTAAGCATTGGCTCGTCCCTGGTTAACAATTTTGTCCAATAGTTAATACTTCTGAATGTTAATTCACATCTCAAAGGATATCTACCAAGCTCTGCTCTACATCCATTATTGACTGATGTTCTGCTGGTTCCTAATAGTAACTTGCAAAATTTTGTATGCACTATTTCTATCGGATCATTTTCGTTAGATCTTTTGCTATCGGTCCCCCAGATTTCGCTTCCATAAAGCAAAATTGGTTTTATCAAAGTGTCGAAGAGTTTGATTGTCAGTTTAATATCAGATCTAAAGTGGGATCCCATTTCTTTTTTTAGTTTAAACATTGCCTTCAGTGCTGATTTTTTAAGTTCTTGTGTTGCCACATTAAAGTTGCCGAATGCGCTGAAAGTAAGTCCGAGATATTTGTACATTCGCACATTTTCTAATTGGTTATTTTTATAATAAAAACAATAATTGTTCATTCGTTTTCCGTTATTATTAAAAACAATAGCTTTTGTTTTCTCTATATTAACAGTTAATTGGTTAGTGTCACAATAACCTTCAAGGCCTTCCAGTAGACTTTGTAAATCATGTTTATTCTTAGATACTAGGACTAAGTCGTCTGCGTAGAGTAAGTTGCTTATATTAGTTCCACCAATACATATAGGATCATTTACTCCTGATTCGTCTAACACTTGAGGCAGATCACTGAGGAAAAGATTAAAGAGGGTGGGGCTTAGCATGCAGCCCTGTTTGACTCCAATGTAACATCTAAACTTTTCTGTGATAACATTATCTATTTTAACTGCTGAATAATCGTCGGAATACATTGAGTGTAATAGTGAGAAAAAATTACCTTCAATACCTGCCTGTTTTATTTTCTCGAACAGCTTTTCCCTTGGTATACTATCAAATGCTTTTTTAAAATCGACAAAGCAAGTAAAAAGCATGTTATTTTTCTTGTTTGGTTTACTTTTAACGTACTTATCGATAAGGCCTTTCAAAACAAAAATGCTATCAACAGTGGAGTGTCGTTTTCTAAACCCAAATTGTTCTTTCTTCAGTATTCCTTTATATGTTAGGTAGTCGTATAATCTCTGGTTTAAAATTGATGTAAATAGTTTACTAAGCGCAGATAAAAGCGTAATGCCTCTGTAGTTCTCTATTTTTGATCGGTCACCCTTTTTGTGGATGGGAGTAATGAGGCCTATGCTCCATTCTTGCGGGTAAATTCCCGAAGAAAGGATCTTATTGAAGAGAGATGTTAGCGGCTTTATGAGTTCTTGTTTACCCCATATTAGGATTTCATTTGGGATGCTATCGATGCCTGTTGCCTTTTTATGTTTTAGTTTTTTAATAGCATTCTCGACCTCCTTTGCCGTTATTTCATAGTCTAAAACCCCTGTTTGTTCCGCCGCACAGTTCATCTGACCGTTAGCTATATCCTCTGCATTGTCCTTTCGATTATCGTTTTGATTTTTGAAGTGTTCGTAGGATTCTTGTATATCAATGGGGAATGATTGTTTGGCCTGTTTTTTGTTAAAGTTAAACAAATTTTTCAGTTCTTTCCAAAGTTTCTTTGGATTTTTATGGTCTAGGTTTTTTAGTCGAGATTCGATTGATTGTGTCTTTTTCTGTTTGCATAATTTCCTAAAGTGCTTTTTCTTTAAATGTAAGTGTTGCCTTAATTGGTCATTGTTTGGATCGTTACAAACCTTTCTCCCGAGAGACTTAAGATTTTCTTTTTCCATGGTACAGTCCTTGTCAAACCAACTGGCATTTGTCTCTTTTAGTTCATTGTCTCTATCTTGGTATTTCATACCTGCCTTTTCACATACTTCTATTAGTATATCTGTGAAGTTTTTTGTTAGAGTGCTTAAAGAGTTTTTATCATATATTTCGCTGTTATTTAACGTTTCGAATTTGTTTTTGTATTCATCAGATTCAAGTATCTCTGGGATTCTGTCTTTTGCTTCTTCGTTAATCATTAATCTTCTGTGTTTGCAAAATTTAGTGGAGTCAGTTTTGCTTTGTGTTGTAAAATTGCTTAATTTCATACCAAATGAAATTTGACAGTGATCAGATATGTCAGGCAGCAATGGGTTAACTACTAGATATCGAATGCAAGGGATAATGTTCGTGTTGGCAATGACATAATCTACTAGGCTACTTCCGTTATACTGAAAACATGTTTTTTTACCTGTTGAATCCCCTATTACTCTACCGTTTAGTATTCTAAAGCTGTTTTCTGTACAAATGTCGATAAGAGCTTTTCCTCTTGAATCTATATTACTTTCGTCTTGAGAATTTCTCTTACTTGGTTGATCAACTTCATAGTCTTCCGGGACTTCAATAAATTTGTTATCATCAAATAGTACATACTCTTGTAAATTGCCTGTACGGGCGTTAAAATCACCCTGAAGTACTACTTCTCCTTTCGCAGAGAAACCTGATATTTCGTCTTCTAGGTCCGATATATAATCTTGATTTTGAGTTCTTTCTTAATTACTGGGACTGAGGTATACAGTTCCCAGATAGATATCCTTTGCGATATGAAAATAATTCCTGTCTAATTTGCACCAAATGATATTCTTATTTTGTGTTGGTATGTATTGTACGCCTTCCTTAATTCTGTAGTTAATATATAAGGCGATGCCACCATAATTTCTACTGTTACCAGATTTATCACGAATTTTTATGTAATGTTTGAGTGTTTCAATCTCAAGATCTGATTCTATACTTGCGTGGGTCTCTACAACTCCAAATATATCGTGCCGTTTTATGACGTTTTTGACGTCACTCAGTTTCAATTTATTTCCCAATTCTTTATGTTTATAGCCGTGAATGTTCCAAAATCCTAGTTGCAGAGATCCAGGCATTAGTTATATAATTATATAGTTCGGAAAGAATTAATACTTTATATATAGATCTCAGTAACAGTAAAACTTTAGAAGTATTATGCGCATCGAGGACGGTAATTTTCACTGATTTTCCTTCAACCAGTTGGCGAGTATATCGATTACGTACCCAATGGCGGCGGACGTTTGTGGATTCTGTTCATTATTATATTGTATATTTTGTGCGGGAATATAGCTGTCTCGATAAAAAGTTGCATGATCTAGAGTTGGACCTGAGTTATTTCTATACTGATTTAAAGTTCTATCACCTTGGTGTTGGTAGTTAGACTCGTTGTGTGGCTCTGCCCATCTTCGTTGCTGGTTTTGATTGATTGGTTGATTGTTAACGTTTCTTTCCCATCTGCGGTTGTTCGGTTGATGCTGTTCTCTTTGGCTACGAAACTCCCTTGGTTGCGGTCGCCGTAAGCCCATTTTTGTTTTTAGATTAGCCACTAGTCTTTTGGTTCCCGATTTATTGTTCAGGTGAAGGTCATCGAAGTAAACCTCTTCGTTAATGGTTCCGTTGGGATTTAGGACAACAGAGCGGTTGTCTACAAAAACAACGTTGTCATGTGGGTGGCATAGATTGAATAGTTTGTCATTTGTAGCCATTATGATGTTGTTTTTTCTCACATCTCGAGCATGAAGTATTATTCCGGATATGGTAACGTTGGAATTTGGCCATTTCTCTTCTATGATCCTTATCATGTTGTCTATATTTTGGCATATTTCTTCATTGCTGATCCTGTAGATGTCGTTTGTTCCAGTATGTAACAAAATATGTTCGTACTGAATTTGATCTTCCATTGCTCTTATATGATTTACCATCTCAGTACTACCCCCAGGGATATATTGTTTATTCACGTACCTGTTTGGTGCAAATTTACTTTGGATTATACCTCGTAACATTGAATCCGATAATATTAAAATAGGACCCTGACCAGTTTTATTTTCGACTTCGCTAGGTTTGTTTCTCGGTGCTGCTGTCGGGCTTCCTCTATCCTCACATACATACCCATTTTTCATGTAAGTACCCCCCCCCCCCCCCCACGGGCAGGATATAACTTCATTAGACAAAGAGAAAGGTCTAATGTCGCCTATAATCTGGAATAAATATAAACATTGAGACATTTATCTAGTAGTTATCGGAACCTGCAGTACGACAGAGCAGAAGACTGTAAATTGTAAACGTGTATTACATGAATAAATATATTTACAGTAAAAGGTCAACTTCTTTAATTTACATACGAGAAAAACACATATCTAAGTTACAACGCATTCTCCCCGTTGAATTAACAACTATCCATAATGAAAACACGCTTAAAATAATGATAGTCGTTAATTCTAAGACGAATCCTATCCCGAACCACAAGCTTGCCATCCAGCATCCATGGCAACGCCTTTCCCATGGGGATCACGAGCTCAATTCATTCGTTAACGAAGTGTTATATCAGCACGTTCACGACTGTTTCCTGCAATGCAAAAGGCCAATTGCTCTGACAAAGCAATTTCCAGGTTTGTCAATGAAAGAAAGCACCTCGATTCAGGCTCTTTGCATGGTTTTAAATCAAACAAAACACTGAATCATACAATGGACAATGCATTGGTTTAGATACAAAAAATGTGTAACTCACGAGACATGACACTGATGATAACAAACCATTCAAGCATTTTTGGTTCCTATTGACAGTATTCATGAAAAGAATGTTCTAGAATTGTAGTGAAAGGCAAAGAATACTAAGTATAATTAAGACGTTAGCACGGTAACGTATATAAATCGGCTTTAAAAAAGGAGCTGGTGATTTAAAAATCATGCAAATATGGCCAGCTAATTAAATTGTAGACTATGTGAACTGCACATTTCCACGCGTTTTTATATCAACAAACTAAAATATTTGGTAAGTTTTAGTAGGTAAATGCCATTTAATGGAAGATTCTAAAACAATAATCGCAACTTGCCAATTCGAAACGTCTTCGAAGTGAAGGACTTTTCTAAGGGCCCGTTTACAAGGAGATAGGGTTACCCTAGCGCTGGGTCATTTCCTCTTATTTTTAGCGATGTGTTTACAAGCAGGCGGGACAACTCAACTCGGCTGCCCGGGTTACCCTAGCGCTAGGGTTACCCTGTCTGAGAGCTAGGGTGACCCTAGCACTAGGGCTATGTTTTGCCCTTGTAAACGGTTTGCTAGGGTAACCCGCCTACCCGGGTCAACTCTATTCTAGAGCCAAATTTCACATTGCAAGTTTCTGAAGTTCTCTAGCAATTAGTAGGTAACATAACAATATTCTAGGATACTATACTGCTGCAATAAAGGGCACCACAGAAAGAAGAATCGACGGTAATCCACCAAAACCCGCCATAACTCTATTCGTGTCCGCCATGTTGTTTTCTATACTTGAATGATTTTGGCGGTCGCGAGCCTAGCGGTTCACAGGCTACCAAAAAAATCAGTAAAATCAAAATCACTTCCACAGATTTGTTTGAACCGGATAAAAATGAAAGAAAAGTGGAAGAGTAATATTAGTAGCACGGCTTTTCAAATGAATAATATATTTGAAAGAGACTTCAACTGGCTTGTGTTGAGTTGGCCCGGGCAGTAGGGTAACCCTACCTGAATCAGTTTGCTTGTAAACCTGGGCTATCTTTAACCCTAGTGCTAGGGTAACCCTATATCTCCTTGTAAACGGGCCCTAAGAGTGGCGACGATGATAAAATATTTCTTAGTTCACTGCCGATATTGAGTGATTTCGAAGATATACTGCATGGGCATAATAAGTGGAGAGTCACCTCAAACGGAACGAAATATTATAGTTTCGGACGCCGAATTGCAGAAACACAACGACGAACGAATTCCCGAAGGCACAAATCGTGCAATTTTAGCTTGGTGTGCTAGAGTGTGCATGGGAGCAGTGAGCAGCTATAGAACGATCGATATGTGCCGTCAAATGATGATTTGTACCAAAGTGTTCAGCCCAATGCGTTACAGATAAACGACGAACGTAACGAATTCCCGAAGGCACAAATCGTGCAAAGCTTGGTGTGCTAGAGTGTGCATGGTAGCAGTGAGCAGCTATAGAACGATCGATATGTGCCGTCAAATGATGATTTGTACCAAAGCAAAGCTTGGTGTGCTAGAGTGTGCATATGGGAGCAGTGAGCAGCTATAGAACGATCGATATGTGCCGTCAAATGATGATTTGTACCAAAGTGTTCAGCCCAATGTGTTACAGATAAACGACGAAGAATTGAATTACTGGCTTGGGAAATTCGTTGTGGAAGTGAGACAGAAGAAAAGTGCCGGACAACCCTAAGCTCCTAATACACTGTACCCAGAAGATGTGGTGTGGAATACAGACTGAGGCATTTCAAGGAGAATCAGGTCGGCCTGAGATTAACTTGTTTGACAATCCATTTTTTAAAGCATTTTCAAGACTTGCTTGATGCTGAAATGGAGTGACTAACTACATTGGGCATTTGAGCCGTATAGTGAAACAGGATGAGGCCTTAACAGAGGAGCAGGAGGAATCATTATGGGCTCTTCAGTAGACTTCTTGGTGGTCACTTCTCAACACAATGGTCTTTCTGATAGGCAAGAACATTTCCATTCGAAGTGGCAAAGAACATCGTACACTAAGATTCGAACAGCTAACTCTCCTGCCCGCGTCCGAGAAGGAACCAGAAAAGCTGGTATATACTTCTTTAGGAGAGAAAAACTATATGGGTGGTTTAAAGCATCGCTCTGTGAAAGGCAAAAACATCGAGCAGTACGCAAATCATGATGTGCCCGAGAGATGTATCTGAGTGTTCAGCTGTACAAAATAAATACGTATAGCCAAATGTCCAAAGTCTGACAAAGACTGCATGCTTCTACCTTAAGCCCCAAGACGAAAGTAAAAGGATACTGATGAAGGTAATTTTTGTAATAATCAATATATAATGATAGACATTAAATGTTTTTTTTAAATTAATTAATGTATTTATTTAATTCTGGAGTGGTTTACGTGTAATCCTGTTGGCCATAACACTCTGGGGCAAACAGTGCGGAAACTCTGTACAGAAGCTGGCATTGAGGGTAATTTTACTAATCTCAGCCACTACTGCCACAAGGGGTTTGGAAAAAAGCATTCCCGAGAAATTCATTATGCAAAGGACAGGCCATAGAGACGTAAGATCTCTGCAAAAATATCAAACGCCAGACGTAAAGACAAAGGAAGCAATTTCCAAAGCGTTCGAATGTGGAAGTATACTGCGTATGGTGACTTGGTTCAGGCAAGAGCAAGAAAGAAGAAGAAAATCAAACCCAAGAGGTAGAACAGCAGGAACGGGAAGATGAGTTTCCACTCAAGAAAATGTCTCAGTCATCCTACAATATGGCATTTAACAATTTTTTTCTTTAATTAAGTAAGTTTGTTTGTCCGTGTAATAAATATATCTCCGTGCGAGTTACTGTTTCTTGGGTTACTTTTGGTGCGTCCAATTTCGACCGAGCCTTCAGGGGCGTGTTCCTCAATTTTTTAACAACTATTTTACCTTTAATAGAGATATTGTGGCTAGGTTGACAAGGCGAAGCAATCACCTACATGTCCCTAGTGTTAAATTAGAATGCAGCATGAAGTCGTTTTATTTTCATGGCTGTATCGTATACAATCAAAGTCTGTAAATTAATTAGTTTCTTTTTTATTATTATTTTGATTATTCATATCTCCTTTTTTGTTTTAAATTCGTATAATTGTAAACTGTATAATTTGATTTTTGTATATTTTGTTTATTTGAATATTGATCATTGATGTAGTAGTTGTGTATAGGGCCTCCGTTGATAACAGTTAAGTTTGTAATTAGCTGAAGGAGTTACCCTATCAAAATAAAGTTCTATACAAGTAACCCCAAAAACAGTAACTCGTCCGGAAAGGAGATTCAAAACTGAGTTATAAACTTTCCTATAACAGTTATAAAGCTCAGATTTATGATTTATGTATATTCATTTATCAACCACACATTTCCCTGCCTGAATATCAATTGAAATCTCTCCCCGGGCTTGTAATTAGTCTATTGTTGAATGGGTTTATACCAGGGTTTCACTCCTATGAAGCACAAAGAAAACCGTGTCAAGTGTAATATAATACTCATTTCACCTGTCCAAACAAACATACATATATACAGCCCGAGTTAAGGCTGCACACATCCTCTTGTTACTGCCGCAGTGAGCGAGCCTGAAGCGAGCGAGCAAGGCAGCAGTTCTAATCTGTAAACGGCTCCAAATCTCGATTTCTCTTTTTTACCACAATGCATCACTTCTATTGACTTTTTTTACCACACTGCTTTACACGGATCTGATCGTCACGTGACATTACACGAGGTGGAATCTGCATTGTTTGAGCTAAGGGGGTGGGTGTTTTCCGGTCAGCATGAATTACTTTTTTCGGAGACCTGATGTCCCAGAAATTTTTTTCGCGTCTCATTAGTATGCAGGATTTTTTTTCCACCACACTTCCTTCCTTCTTCCGCCTGAAGAATGGTGCAGGATTTTTTTTCTCCTTCATTTGTTGTTGTATGCATTTTTTTCCTTCCAAAACGCGCTTGCAGCAAAAAAAAATCAAAAACACCCACCCCCCTCCCCCCTCAGGAGTTAAATGGTCGGCCCCTAACTACGTTCAACCGTTCTCGAATGCATTTCGGTGTATGCAATCCTTGTATAATCATGTATTTGTTGAAGTGTTGACGTGTAGGCGAACACTTTCTAACTCTGTGTGAACTATCAGTTTCCAAAGAGCAAGATCTCTCCTGTTATCAATTTTCTTCTATTGGCTTCGATAAACTGCCGTCAAGAAGCCGGTTCTTATAGATACAATTAGCATTTACAATTACATTCTCAATTACAGTTGATTTCCGGTGTTTAAACTTCACCGGGGAGAACAGCAGTTTGTTGTGCCGGGAATCTTAAGAAAATGTCGGGAATTGGTAGGCTCAGAGAATTTACCGGGAGATCGTTGATATGTAAGGACAAAATGAAAATAAATCGCGACAACTTTTGAGTTACACACCACAGCTCCGTCAAACAGGATTCAATCGCACGATAGCCCCAAAACTACACCTTGGCATGTTTATCACCCAGTAATCTATTTTTCCTGCCAAAGTGCTACTGTAGGTTCTCTTCTAATACACTTCCTTAAAGGAGAACTAAACCCTAAAATCAACCCAACGTCTTTACAAAGATGTATTCTAAAGAAATAAGTTCTGATATTTTATTTTTCTGTGTTGCGCGTATATGAGGAGAAAATTAGTCTCCAAGTTCGATTTTCCGCTGAAAAATCTATATTGTGTGGCGGCTCAATTCAGTGCAAATTTCCCCATAACGTACGTCACAAATACCAAGGAAGAACGATCACACCTCTAGCACAAAGAAAGCACAATGGTCCGCAATTAGAAGCCATTAGGCCTGCTATTCAATTTTGGGGACGGCATGGCAAAACTAATTTATTCCCCATATACTACGTCACAAATTACGAGATTTGAGCCGTCTGTACATACCGGAGGCTGTGAGTAAGGTTTTCGGTTTTTGTCTTCCTAGACGCGCAACACAGAAAAGTTAAATAGCAGAACCTATTTATTTCGAATATATGTCTGTATAGACATTAGGTTGATTTTAGGGTTCAGTTCCCCTTTAACTGAGCGGAGCAGCATTCACTACCTGTTAGGTATGACTATAGTGAGTGATGGAATTAGCCGTCATTGTCAGAAATTCATGCCACGCGTGCGCACTAGGCATTAAATTTCATCAATAAACAGACCGGAGTTGCTCAGAATTTTACAGTAGTTTGTATGGAAGTTTTTTTGGGGGGATACATTGGGAGATGGTATTATAGCGAAGCTCATTTGTTCCGATCTTAGCAATTTCTAAATCATATTGCCTTCCGTGAAATCGTATTCTTTCAAGTTATAACGAATAATTATGGCTTTGAAAAGAATCTGAAATGAGTTAACTGGCCTCCATGTTATGACCTCCATGTTGACAGCAATCTCCTTCCTTTCAGCCGTTATGATGGTTGCTCTGATCAACTTTACAATATAAAACTCGGGTGGTTATTGTTTTGTCCCGATTCAGCCGAGTAGTTTAAAAGACGTTATATTGCCCAGATAGATCCAAATATAACTTCACATTATCCTCGAGCTGCGAATTGCGAACAAATATGAGTAATTTTAAGGTTTTTCGACGGCCACAGCAGGGAAGACTGCCGTAAACACGTAAGTCCTTTGCACATCTCTTGCCTCTCTCTTCGAAACGCTTTGTCCGCCATTTCTCTCTCGGTTTGCCTGTACAAGCCTGGGAACTGGTATATTCTTAACTGTTCTTTCATTGGCTCTATTATAACTTTCATATATAAGAGCTTGTCTGATAGGGCTAAAAAAATAAGGCGGCATTGAAATAAAACATGCAAAACTAAATCGTGACTGTATTAACTGTAAACGTACTCGGTTACACTGTTTACCTCCCGCTTGGCTATTAGCCGCTCTACTTATAATAATCCGACATAGCTAGAACTTTCCAACCACGCAGTTCATAAACACTAGAAGCCTTTCGAATTCGACCGCTTTCGCAATTCGCTTCGAGCAGAGTGTTTGGCCTGGAATAATGGCTGAGCGAGCCTGAGAACAAGTAATTTATGATGGGCAGGCAGATTTGCATAATTTTATACCCCGCCCACAATGGCATGAATTTCGGACCATGTTTTTGTGGTGGTTTCTCATTAACGTGTGGTGGCAGGGATGACGTCATTATATATTGTTTTAACGCATGAATGAAGTGGTGCGGTATCTCATTACCTATTGTCTTTCCGCATGAACAAAGTGTGGGTGATTCTCAATAGTGGTGAGGATACAGAAATTAGGGGGTGAATAAATGTATGCAATATGTCGGAAACAATACAATGGGAAGCCCTATTGTTTTGAGGGAAAACTCTTGAGATGCAAATTCTTCTCAAAACTCAACTATACTTAACATACGAATAAAAACAAATCCACCAGATAAATTAAACAAAGATTATTCAATCTCAAAAACACCTATTTAAAGTTCGTTTTCTTATCCTCGTGGAGTTGATAAATTTCTTCTTTTCCCCCATGTGACTACCCTGGGTACCAAAGGTTCTACTGTCTCCATTCGCTAAAGTTAGGCGCCGAGGAGCGAAGCGACGGCCTAACTTTCACGAATGGGACAGTAGAACCTCTGGTACCCAGGGTACCATGTGACTCGCTTGATCCTGAAATGAAGTGACTAAATACATTGGGCATCGAAGCCGTAGTGAAACAGGCTGCGGCCTTTACAGAGGAGCAGGAGGAATCCGCATTATGGGCTCTTAGACTTCTTGGTGATCACTTCTCAACACAATGGTCTTTCTGATAGGGAAGATATTTTCCCTTCGAAGTGGCAAAGAACATCGTACACTAATTAGATTCGAACAGCTATAAACATTGAATATTTCTGACCGTCATCGTATTTTGACATATACGGTTCCATTACTTTTCTTAGTATTACTCGACGTATTCGGTTTTTTTTCTTCGGTTTTTATCCTACTTTTGTCTATCCGTAGAAACGACTTTTATGGTGACATTCTTTCATCACAAAACAATACGAGGGAGTACAATATTTACACTTTCTTGTCTTAAGATAAAATGTGCTTAAGCTGTGCTTATTTTCAAATAATATTTTCCGATTAATTATCCTTTCAGAGTAGCCCATTACTAGCGTCAAGCATTACATACAAAGATCAGATAAAGACATTATGCACCACGACATAGGTAAGGAAAATGTCCCGGGAGAGGGGGGGGGGGGACACTATATAATAAATGGGTAGGTACGTGCGGCATCGGCTGCAGGAGCGGACCCGGTTTGTGAGAAAAACTAGATGAGTAGCTCAGATAAAACTCGGATTACTGTACTGTTTTAAACATTTATCTGGTTTTGCCATAACACTAGCTAGATGTCACGTCAGTTATGGACCGATTTTCCTGTTCATAAAACTCATTTGAATTTTCCGGGTGCCGCCATCTTGGATCTTATGACGTCACACGGTTTCCCCGATTGTTATACAACAAACGATCTATTGTTTTCTAACAATAGGGACAGCCGTGTGACGTCATAAGATCCAAGATGGCGGCGCACGGGAAATTCAAATTATTTTAAGGGACAAGACAATCGGTATAAGTGACGCTTTGTAGTGTACAATTATAAAAAAGGCAGATAAGTTTATAGAAGACATATATACAATGTACAAGATATATGTTTGAAATTCGCTGAATTCCATGTCTGCGCGCGGCGTCTCTGAAAAATATGCTGCACCTTAACAAATTGAATTATCATTTAACATTTATTTTGAGTCCAAATGTAAGAAGGTTCGAATTCACTGTCAGACTATACATTTTCGGATTCATATTGTTTTACGTTTTCCTGTGAATAGAGAGCATGCAGGCACTTGGCGGCCTGGTTCCCAAACGCCTGGTTACCAAAATGCGTTGTCAAGAGAGGACACGGCATTAAGTGGTAGTTATGGGCTGTCGGTCGTTGGAAGCTATACGAATTGATTCACAAATCGTTCAAATTTTACGGGTTTGGAATGGAGTTATCAAGCCTGGGCACTTCTGAGGGATGATTATATTGATGTCCGTGGATTCTACCGCGGCCGAGTAATCGCCAATGGGATGGATGTTTTGTGGAAAATTCGTCCTCGATCGAAGGCCGTCGTTGGATCTAGTGTGCACCCTTCCCCACTGGTTATAGGTGTGAACGCTTATGACTCAAGACTTTCATAAAACGCCGTTCTAGCGACCTGAACACAAATAGGACGACAAAACAATTTCAAGTAAGCCTTCTTCCTTCCTTCTTCAACTCACATTATTATAACACTAGCCTAAACTCAGCTGGTGTTTTCTGCCGAGTATTTACCTTCTTATAGGTGAAACCCAAACACCGCAGAGCGCGACACAATGTCGCTACGTGGTAGGTATCGCCAGTGGTAGACCGTATTTCCTTTGCAATATCAGAAAGCTGAATTTGCGGAGTTTGTAGGATTAATTCTATAAGGATGTTTTCTGCCACATTTCTCTGGGGTCACATTTCCAGTGGCGAAAAATAACTCTACGTAGCGACGAACGCTTTTCGGACAGATGAAAAGAGTACAAGCAATTTCCTCATCTGATTTACCGTAAAAAATCTTGTTCCATACCGTAACCCAACGAAGATCCTCGAAGTAGGCTTTTGGCATGTTCAATCAGTTCAGTCACACTCACCTTGCGATGTCGAGTTGGATTGCAATAAACCCGTAAAACAATTACTAGACTATTCCGGTGTGAAACAATGAATCACTCTATTATTACGTACAATTATACACTAATTCCATTTTTTTTCTTTTGTTTACTGTTGACAAGAGTTTATTTTGCACGGATTAATTGCAGTCACACTCATTGATTGATGAGAAAAGCGCAATTGAAGTCTGTTGTCTCATGAATCTCATTAGATGTTTACGCATCTCATTAGGTTTTGGTATAAAAGATATCTGCTGCACAACGTTTCTGCAATTGACTGTATATATATAAACAGTATAAACAGAATAAAGAAGAAACCCATCTCTATATATAAATAATCAGAATAAAGGTGAAAGAGAAAATATGTGCCCTGAGTGAGATTTGAACCCTAAACAATTCGGTTTTCAAGTGTTCCAGTGCGCTCGACATAGAAACTAATTAAGTGTAGTTCTGGTCATTAAATAAAGTAACAGAAGATTAAGTATCGTGTTGACATATTTTAATTACTTAGCGCTCTCGACTGGTGACAGCTTTTCCAATTACAACATTCCTATAAAACCATATACATGTACCAGTTTCAGATTACAGCTCCTATTGTTCTAAGGGACAATGTATGTCCCTAAGCAGTGGGGAGCCAAAATCTTAACTCGGGTAAAGCTTATCATGCTGAAGGGATTTGACAATGGTGGCATGGTAGTCTGCTGGGGCGGTATCAAAACACCCGGCTCGTGCACGAGCAACAGGTACTCGATAGGACGCCAAACTAATAAACTCGAACCACTGAGTGAAAGAGATCGAACATACTATCCAGAGGAGCCTGACAAATTTTAAAGGAAGCACGGTTAAAATGGTAGGTCAATAAGAGGACATATTCATTCCTATAAACGGTCTGAGTGCGATGAGCACACTATACGAAGTTAATGTTCAAATTTCGTGCATTGTACAAAATCCAAGCATGTGTTTGGCTAATGAGCGTGCATTATTGGTGACCACAGCACTCGACCCAGACCCTATCTTACCTATGGAAAGGGAGGCCTAGTCCTTCGCTTAGTTACGTGTTTGTCATGTCAGACAGCGACAAGCAGTTACCTGATGAGTGGGACTTTGAGCATTACACTAGCAGCCCAGGGCATCAGCAAGCAAACGGAATGGCGGAGGCAGCAGTGAAAATAGCGAAGAGGTTGCTGCGAAAGGCGAAGGCTGATGAGCGCGATCCTTACCTCGCATTGTTAGCTCATCGTAACACGCCATCAGAGTCAATGGGAACAAGCCCAGCACAGCGTCTACTGGGTCGCCGAACCAAAACGCTACTCCCAGCGACAGCGGAGCTCCTCAAGCCTCAGGGTGTCAACATAGAAGAGGCAAAGGTGCAGAGGAAAATAGCCCAAGCAAAGCAGGCACATTACTACAATAAGCACGCCAGAGATCTAGAGGCCTTAGAGGAAGGGGACGTTGTGCGCATGCGTCCCTTCCAGCTAAACAAAAAGACATGGGACAAAGCGTTTGTCCGAAAGCAGCTGGATGAACGGTCATACGAGGTTGAGGCCAACGATAGCGTGTGCAGACGCAATAGGGTAGATCTGAAGAAGACAGCTGAAACTCACACATCCCCACCGAAAACAGCGGCTCCACCAGCAGATGAGACAGTCAACACCAGCACCTGCAATCCCCAGACCGAAGAGAGCCACCAGAGAGCCGGCTCACTTCAAACACTTTATTAGATATTAGCTACTAAACTTTGGACACATAAGGACTGGCTTATGTCATAGACACTGTTAAGTATCAGTGAGCATTTAAGTATTGTTACTGTTGGAATTTTATATCTCCCGTAAAGGAGGGGGGATGTAACGTGATCATGTTAATCGTGTATTGTATTACGAGTGGTGTAAAAGTATACACACACGTATACTGCATGCAAAGAGCATACACGGACTTGTATTGATTCTCAACAAAGCATTATAAGTACACTGAAACCTTACAATGTCGTTTCTCTTATGTGTGAGAATTTCTTTAAATAATTTAGTGTTGTTCTTATTTAAGGACGCACTTAATTAGGAGCCAGGTTCTGTTGTGTCGTCCCTCATCATGTAACTTTTTGTAAATCGTATAAACTATGTGGTTAGTTTGTTCCTTACTCATGATGAGGGGCGGCCTTCACCTCCTCGGAACGTGGAATAGTACTGGCTATCCAAACAATGCCTAACCCTGAAACAATATAAACCCTAACCCTAAAACAATGCAATTCTTTGTCAGTGCAGTCCAAATGGGGTCCAATAAAATGCAAGGTTTTGAGAGGTGAAGCCGGCTGCTGCATGATGAAAGCTACATGTATATATATATATATTTATAAAATAGTTTCGATAGTACGCACGCTCTGATTGGCTGTAAGCCGTGTTTCTATAACTCTATAGAAACATAGACAGTTGAGCGCGCGCTTGAGCTAGTTGTGAGAATTTACATTTTGGTTATCAAATTAAGTGCTTTTATTCGTTTATTTTATAAAGGAAATAGAAAACATTTCCCCCTTGTTTCTATAGGGTTATAGAAACACTTGTGGAAGTTTGGAAGAACTCGAAATAGCTGTGGAAACACTCGCCCTTCGGGCTCGTGTTCCCACTGCCATTTCTCGTTCTCCCAAACTCCCACTCGTGTTTCTATAACTCTATAGAAACACGGGAAATGTTTTCTATTTCTTAAATAATATAGTACGTTCTCATCCTTGTGACAGTGCTTCAATCCCTTGCGGCGGAGCTCGTTTAGGTAAACTTGCACAACCTGCAACGTTTATATACAGTTAGAGTGCTTGTCTAATTTTGACCCTTAATGTCACGATCTAGCTGCCGCATGTGAGTCCTTTTTCAGTTTTTAATCTTAATTGCTGGGACAATTAGTACTTTCTATTTTATAACTGGTAGTTTAAACATTTTATTTAAAAGCCTGCTTACTGGGAAACCTATGCATGACAACGATTCCTGGCTGGGAAACCCATGCATGAAAACAATAACAATTCCTGACTTGGAAACCCATGCATGGAAACGATTCCTGGCTGGGAAACCGTAATAATTTTAAACAGCTAGCTGGTGGTGTGGAGCAGATACTTATTTCCCAGATTGTTTTCATTATTAGCTATATGTAAAGTACAACACTTTTGGTATGTATTTTACACATTTTTGCATAATTTAGAGGAAATGTCTCGTTGCCTGGGTACTTCTGGTTGATATTACAGCACTCAAAGGACAAGGAGTTATTGTTTACAGTCCATAGACTTTAACCGCCTTCGATTCAAACTGTAAAGTAAAGTTGTGTTAGGCCACTGAAGTCAGACCTAAAGCAATTTGGGAAATCATAAGAGAAGGTTATGGAGAAACGGAAACGATGAAATCGCCGTTCTCCCTCGAGTAGGGGATGCTGTTCGCAGGCTAGGTTAATTATGACGTGCACGTAGCAAAAACTTATTTATATCACCGCCCCTCAAACCCCTATAAAACTTAGACGATCCTAACTCGGCCTGGTTAAAATAGAATGGCCATTCTGGGCTGCTGTTCAAAACGTTTGGAACTGCTCGCTCTCAAGTTCTATACTGCCCCAAGGCAGCAACCCCGCCAATATACTACATTTATAGATACTTTATTTTTTAAATGCTAGCGAAGCGATGTAACAATATCGGGCTTCAGATGGACCGCACCACGTATGAATCAAGAGCCATTACTTGCATTACCTAATTGCTAGCAGTGAAAGTGTTCGCCTGCCAATTCCAAAGATGCGAAATGGAAAAGATGTTCGGTAATTCAGAACATAGATTTGCGAAGGAGGGCGAAGTTGTTCTCTGCCTCTTGTATTGTATATGTGGCAGTCACCCGAATGATGGAATTGGTTTAATAAGTACCCAGGTGCCATGTTATTTAAGCATTTATGTACTAATAGCCATATATGGTAGGCTCGACGCGAGTGTAGTGATGTCCAACTGTTGGTATGGATCAGGTCGGATTGATGTACTTTATACTTTATGACCCTCGATGCATGATTCCTACCGCTCTTCTCTGAAGTTTGTCCAAGTATTGTTGGTTGGTCTTGCCACAGCTATCCCAAATAACACAACAGTAATCAAATAATGGTAATATCATAGCGTTGTAATGTTTTATACATGCTTGCCTAGGAATAATTGTACGAGCCTTCAATGCGAAGCATTCCCAGTCTTGAGGATATTTTGTTGGCAATGTGTTCAATATGATCGTTCCACGTAAGACTTGTGTCTAGCATATCAAACCAAGATATTTAAATTGATATACCCTAGAGAGGGTGGTCTCGTGCTGCTTTGCAGGGTCCTTTATTCTAACAGTAAAGCTTGTAACCTTGCGTAGTCTTTGATGGGTTCCAACCAGCATTATCTTCGTCTTTTCGTAGTTCAGGAACAAGAAATTTTCATTTAACCAAGTGATAATAAGTTCCAGGTCTTCTGACAGTCTAGATTTCAATCACTACTAAACATGCCAGAAATCTGGGACATGAGCCAGCGGTTTCCTGGGCTCAGATATTGCCGCGCCCGCGGTATAATCTTAGCGGTTAAGCACCATAAAACAACATGGCGACGACAGGAACGAGGAGACGGTATCGACCATTGTACGATCGAAATTACGCCCTTCAAGCTCTGGACTCCCAGTGTGTAATCCCACAATGCACTAAGAACTCATCTAAACAAGAAAATGGCGGATGGTGAAGGTATAGCCGAGTTTGTTGCCTCTTTTTCTTTCCTGATCTATGACTCAAAACTATATCTCAACATGGCGTCTTTACCATTTAATAGTATCCAAAGTTTAGAGCCTTCGGGAAGAAAATGGAATTACGATATTACATATTTTACCGGCGATTAGAACGCATTAAACAGTGTTTTACTGACATCGAGTCGAGCATTTCTGCTGTAGCAAAGCCTAATACCTCAAACTGACCGATAACTGCGTGGGATTTGGACGATCTTACAGGAAATGTATGGGAAATCTGGTAGCTTCAAGGTGAAGAAAACAAACTGCTCGGGAAGAAAATCTGGTCTTCGTTGGAGATCGGTAATATGGTGAGTGCAACGTTTGATCGACACCTTAATAATTTGGAGTCGAGCAACGAGTATGTTAAACCTCTGAAGGCTACAAATTCTGAAAAGTTATTTTTTCCCATACATTTTCTTATACGAAACGGCAGCCATTTTGATTTTGTTATGCAATAAAACGCATGCGCGGCGGCCATCTTGTCCCAGATTTCTGGCAATGGGCGCGGTAGAGTAGTGTATCGTCGGCATACAGTTGAATATTACAGGAGTTAACTACAGTGGGTAGACCGTGTTTACTCGATTAGACGCCGGGTCTCGAATTTACAATAATAATAACGAGGGTAACACATAACAGTAAAAACTGACAACCTGTGGCCCTCACTAAAACTTACAAAATATATGCAAAGCCATATAAAATACATTGAAATGCATTTACCATAAGATTTATGAAAACACTACTAAAGCTAAATCTGAAAGGTAGTGTTAAAAATGGTTAAAAACTCTGGTTGCCTCTTCAAGACAAGACGTTAAGAAGAGATGTCAATGTCCTTGTTGTTATTGGGAGAGAGTTCCAGTCTTTAACCGCATTTACAGAGAAAGTACGTCCGCCTTCTAGTTCTCTCGTATAGCGTGGACATTGAAAGTTAAGTTCATTATACCTTGTCGAGCGCCTTTGAATATTGCCGGTCTCGAATAAACGCCGGGTCGAAGAGGCCGAATTTTAAATAGAAGCCGGGGGTTCTATTCGAGGTACCGGTGTCTATTCCAGTCAGTCGCTATAAGTGGTTTTAAGCCAACCACAGCGACAACAGGTCATGTTCTGCTTTTTTATTATACATTCTCGTGAACCAACATAACGGTAACACCGTAAACAGTATACTGTATATACAAAATTTCAGCTAGCAGAAGCGGGCTTTCTTTCTGGTATTATAATGGTCGTTTTTTTAGTCTGTCCATTATTTTCTCCTTTCCATCATCTATAGTGCAATAAAGTGTGACTGGCACCTCGAAACCGCCTAATTGCTCCAAATTACTTACTCGATAAGTTGCCTGTCGCACTCGAGCAGAAACACTCCCTCCATGCTTGACGAAAAATCTTATTGTAGACGACAGCTCAACTGAGAGATGACCTACGTTCACACATTTATTGTCAGGTCCAAGTGTGCGGAAAATAGCCATGGCAGAAGGATCATACCGGTTACTTTCTTTGTGCCGAACAATAAGATCTCCTATCACAATGTCTTTCCAGTGTTTTACAGACGCGTGATACCCTCGCACAGTACACAGCAATAAAATTCAAGCGTCTTCTGTACGGATGCAGATCCTTCCATATCGAACGATAAAGTCCAGGAGCCAAGTGGCTAAAAATGGCGGATCGTAACAACCCGAGGTGGCAAATGCTATCCGTATTTATTTTGAAGCCCTTCGTGTGTAGATTACAAAAATATTTGATGGCAATGTCACAAGGGTAGCTTAAGCATGTCACGTTGAAGTTTGTGTCTATGAAATATTGCACTGTGGGATGTCACAGGATCGTTCGAACGCCGAGAAGTGTTCTCATATAATCGCCGAAGATCGCTGACGATCGCCAACGATCGCTGCAGTAGAATCTTGCTCTACTCCAGCGATCGTCAGGGAAGTGTTCACATATGATCGCTGACTATCGCTTGTCAAATTTTGGACGATCCGGCAATCGCCAGCGATTGTCAGCGATCATATGGCAACCAGCCTTTCCCGTAGTTACTCTTTAGATTTCAATTGAAAGCCAGTATGACGTCACGATGAGTGGTAACGCGTTAAAACATGTCCTGATTGCCTTAGAATGACAGTAAAACGCCAATTTCGAGCTCAGTGCGAACTCTCCGAATTTATTTTTCGTCGGTCGACGTACATGTACATGTCGTTCGACAAACATCTCTAGACGATCGCTTGGTAACCAGATCTTGATAATTACAGAAACCAAAGCTCATAAAATCAGACCACTTACCACTTTACATCACATTCTTTACACTTACTAGTGCTACGCGGCAAACCTGATTTTATATCATAACTACATATACATATATAATCGCCGTGACCCCATAAAACGCACCAATACCCACGATTGCTCTCATCTGATTTGATAGCTCAGTTGGTAGAGCGCCATACATGTAACCTATAGAGGTCGTTGGATTCGAGTCCCACTTGGGTCAGATATTGTTTCTCTTTCCCTCGTAGGGCGTGCACACTTAGCACTACAGCTTACCACTTTACATCACATTCTTTACCCATAAAATCAGAACTGCCTAATCACGGTTGATTTAAATTATGTTAGCAGTCCATGCCTTCCTCGCCATCTGAACATTAATTATTACGTGCTCGATTGACAAGTCTGTACAACAAAAGGCTACAAGACATTGCTATTTTCATGTTTAAGGTTAATAACAATCTATTACAAACAAATATTGTGAATATGTTCTGTAGCTCCCCTTTTGAGTATATAGCTTGAGAAATTCAGACTTCTTTATACCTAGAGTAAATACAATCCAGTTTGGGAAACACTCACTCAGATATTTTGGGCCATATTTATGGTCGAAACTACAGAGTAAGGACAGGAACACTACTTCCGTAACGGCATTTAAGGCACATCAGAAAGAGAGACCTCACTCTATTAACTGACACAAGCCATTGTAAAGTCTGCCACTTGTGTAATTCCTGATGATTTTAAACAGATTATGATGTATTTATTTTAAAACAGACTTTCTATTGTACATAGTATGTTATGTAATATATCAATGAAAGTAGGTAGATGACCGCGGCGCTTTTAAATTAAATTAGTATATATTAAGTTATCTGTAATAGGTATTTATAAGGTTATTCACATTCGTAATTTGTAATCATTTGGGAATATTTATTATTATATTATTAGTAAACAAATTAGATTAGGATTACGGTTTGATTATTAGAATTAGGATTGTTATAATATTTTTATTATTAGGATTTTTACAATTTTAACATTATTTAGTCATAGGATTTTTGTTCAATAATATTGCGCCTATCTTTTCTTTTTTTTATCTTTGCTCATATTTAGCCAGCTAGAACTTTGACACGTTAATAAAGTTGTTGATTGATTGATTGGAGGTCCAGTACTGAGACACATTTTTAACTCGTGGATTCTTACAAGCGCAGGTACGAGTTCTCGGGATGGTTGGGGAAATCGTGTCACTCGCTCACTCACTAAGATGTTAGCAGAATGGAATACTTGGAATGTAAATTGATAATAGTAATCGATATGTGATATAATTAATAACTGAAGATCGATGTGGAATATTAAATGCCCTTGTAATTCATGTTGCTCAAGTTCTCATCGCCGGTTCCCTTCTTACTACTAACTTTAAAGTTACCGCTACTGTATTTATAGGTGAGGGAGCAGTTGTGTTAATCATGTGGGAGATATGTGTGCTTGTGCGCCGATAGTAACGTACGTTTGCCATTGCGGCGCTATGTTTACAAGAAAGTGTCGAGTTCGCCAGCATCGGTTAGTTTGATACATTTCCTTATCTAGTTGATTGTTCGCATGCAACCAAACGTTTTGTGCTGATACAAGGATAGCATGTAAATATTTATACGAACTTTTATGGTATTTGAATTAATTTTAAGGCGTTTAGAACGTGTATGTTGATACTCACAAATTCTGGCAAAGTGCGGTATTTGTCTGTAAAACGTGAAAGAATTTAATTATTGGCACGTATTTAGTTCATGAATTAGAGTTGATAAATGGGAACGCACCGCTATTTCAAATACTTCTGAGATAATTATTTCCAATTAATAAGCGCTAATCGGCACTTTCTGGACATGTACATTCGCAATAGTACCGCTCCCGCCAGACATTTTGCAAACTAACTCGGATACTAAGGATCAGCACAACAAAAGTATAAACGCCTTAAAATTCGCTCAAAGTCTATAAAATTTCGTTTTGATTCTTCTACACTTTTTAAAGCAGCACAGCACGTTTCGTTGAGGTACATTTAATGAAAAACGAACTATCCAACTTACCGTACTGATCAGTGACGTATTTTGACGGCCTGAACCGGTCAACAAATGTAATTGGTGAATCACTGATCCTTTTGTCTTCTGTGCATAAATGTTCAACAAACTTCGATTGCAAAGCGAGCGTATAGGGAAAGACTGTCGTTGGATGTTTTTTTAAATGTTGTGTCGAAGAGCTGTGCCCTGATTTTGGCTTTGAATCCCTCGCCAACAGTAATGGTAAAGATGTATTTGTGTTTACCGATGAGACTTGAATGTAACTTGTACTAGTTCAGTTTGCTGTACCGCCACGCGATTCAAGCTATTTGAGAAGAGCGCTATTCACGCTATTTGAGAAGAGCCATATCAGTGCATTACAGTAGATTTCATTGACTGCTTTAACAAATATAAGATGGTTCTCCTATATCCTTGTTCAATAACAACATAATTCACGCTCGAGGTCTAAAAGACTTGAAAAACTGTGGATGTATGAGCGGAACGCGAGTGCATTTAGCAGAGTGCATTATTTTGTTATAGAACAATGAGAACCATCTTTTATTTGTTTTATAATATAAGCTTCAATGTATACACGAAGGAAAGTAAGCTATCTTTAGAACTCGCGTAAAAATCTAAAAGTACACTGACGACAGCGAAAACCCCATTTTTAATGTACTTGACTTGTTTACAACATTTTTTGTTGCGGATTGTTGGTTCAATTGTGACAGCTTGACATAGACGATGTAAAAGCTCGTTTCTCATTGGATGAAGTAATCTGCTACGAATATATATAGATATGTCAATCGATAAAAGTGAAAGACAGAGCTGTAAAATTGACATCTGGTCAAAACTTTTGCAGGAAGCAAAGTGTTTTCTTTTTACAATTTCTGGTCAGCACAGGAGAGGCTAATCTGCACATTCTAATAATAACAATGACTTTATTAAATCGTTAAAATACATATTAATTTTACATACTAGTTCAAGAATATTAAAAATTACAAGTATAAAGTATATTTACAAATAATTAAAAATAAGTATATTTATGAAACTACACTTAAAACGTTCGGTATTTACTTTAGATGTACAAAAGCTAGGCTTTCTAAGTTTATGATTAGAGCATTTGTATTTAGGTAGAATGGACTGCAGTGGGTGTTTAATAGTGCATTTGTTCTTTTTTATAAATGCGGAGGTCAAGTTTCTTTAAAGTGTCTAAAATACTAACAGGATCACACAAATAGCGCCTTTTATGGCAGTGGCCCAAAAAGCACCGAATAGTTGTGAGCTCTGGTATAGAGGCACCATACACAGATAAAACGTAACATATTTTAGGCATAACTATTGATCTTCTGTCGCGCTATAGTTGTCTTTTCTGAGGCTACGTATATGCATTTATTGGCACTCGTTAGCAATTCTTTAACATGAGCGTCAAATCGGTTGTTTGATTGGAATGTCACTCCTAGCATTTTTAAGTGATTGCATTGCAGAATATTCTGTATCTCGCTGTACACATCATTAACACCTTTTCCTGTATATGATCTCCTTACATTTCGCCGGATTACAAGACATGTCATTAAGTCTAGACCATTCCAGGAAATCATTAACATACATCTGTGAGTCATACAGGTGATGTGATTGTGGAGTCGTCCGCGTATTTATGCCCGTGTTGTCAATTATAACAAGGTCGTTCAAAAAAATGCTAAAAAAACACGGTCCGCTGATGCTACCTTGCACTGTGCCTCCATTAATAGATTTCCATTTACTATTATTATTATTGGAAATGACGCGCTGTTTACGTCCCTTGAGAAAATTCAAATACCAATTTATTACGTAAGGATTTAAAGGTAACCGTTTTAGTTTACTTGCCAGTGTTTCGTGCCTTACCATATCGAAAGCTTTGGAAAAATCCATATTAAAAAACCCTAACTGCCCTACATTTGGTGTTATCTAAGGCTCTTAAAACGTTGTATTGGAGCTTTATTAGCGCATTTGTGCAGCTACCACCTGTACGACAGGCAAATTGTGTACTGTTCAAATGTTGTTCAAAGATGTCAATACAAAATGTTTTGTATACAACTTTCTCAAACAACCTTGCTATTATTGGTGTCACGTTTATTCCCCTGAAATCAGAGTCCTCCAGTGGTGTATCTACAGTATCTACCTTGGGCAGTGGATTGATGTTAGCTAATTTCCACTGTGCTGGCCAGGTGTGCGTGCTTGGCGACAGGTTCCAGTATGTAAGAACAGCCGGGGCTAACAGATCTGAAAAGTCCCTCCAGATCCAGTATGGGATTTGGTCTGGTCCCGTTGCGCTTTCTTGTGTCCTAGAAAGCGAATTCAAAACTTGCAACTCGCTGAGATGGGGTGGATCAAAGACGTCAATCGGCAGATTTCCGGACAGGTGTAGTTGTTATCGGAACACAAGTTACTGAAGTACTCATTCAAGCTTTTGCTTGTGATAGTGCAAGGCGTTGAAAATGCCTGATGGAAAAGCATTCACAGAGAAAAAATATAGCGAATTCAGTAGCGGCAGTTGAGTTGGACACGTGAGTTGAGGATTGCCAACTATTTTCTACAACAACTGCATAGTTGACACTGATTACTAATTCTGTGGTCTAAAGAAGGATATTTTCTTTATCCCAAGGAACAGTGTTGTAGCTGCTGCTCTGATGGCCGTGTTCCGTAACTTTTGAGGCTCTCTTCGTTGGTATGGCCGCTATACATATGAATGATGATCTACTCTCCTGAAATTCTGCCAGTTCTGGGTTCTCCGCACGTTTTATCACCGGTTTTTCATTCAGAAACATCCAGGAACCTCTCAAACGAATTTCTACATAACCAGAGAAACCCTATTGTATTCTGCGCCATTCGCTGTCCAGGTTTCAGCATATAACGGGCGTATTAAAGTTATCGTCGAGTTCTTGGTGAGTCATGTCTTGTTGTTGTGTTGTCACTTTCCACTCGTTTAATACATCAGGCTGTTAGGAAAACCACAATTTTCTTAAATTCAATCATTTTTTTATATCAAACTGTCAATGAGTAACACTGTATTAGTATGTGGACATTGCTTTTCTCAATTTTTGATGCGAAATTCTCTCGCCGATCATTTTCTTTAAGTTTTAGGAAGCTTTAGTTTTGGTGCGCTCAAATCTGTACTTTTGTTCTCAAGTCTGGGCACCACAGTCTTTGATTTATAATGTCATCGTAGTAGAAAAAATCCAGAGAAGAGCTACTAGGTTTATATGTAAAAACTCTGGCCCTAACTATACTGAACGTTTACTGACATTGAACCTGTTACCCATTAATTACTGCCTAGAATACCTTGATCTTGTTTTTTTCTTTAAATGTAAATCTGGTGATGTCAAGTTAGATATACACAGTTACTTATCTTTTTGTAATACTCGTACTCGCCGCTCTGAATCAGGCCTCAACCTCAATGTACAGAAATCAAGAACTTCTCTTTTCAGAGACTCATTTTTCAACCGGTATTGTGCACTCATGGAACGCTTTACCAGTTGATGTTAAATCTAACACTTCTCTCGGAGTTTTCAAAAAAGATCTTAAATCTTTTTTCTTTGAAAGACTCAACACAATTTTTGATCCTGACAATATTCGTACGTACAAGCTATTATGTGCTACGTGTCGTCGAATTAATGCTATGTCGGTTTGTAGCTGATTAGTTAACATTCTTAATTATTTATTTATTTATTATCTTTACACAGTTTTTTTTCTTTTTTTCTTTACTGCTATATAGCAATTATTTTCATTAATTTCTCTACACACATATACATATGTTTTTAACTGGGTAGCGTAAGGGTGGGGCTAGAGTAACGATGTTCGTATAGGGGTGGGGTTGCGGTGTTCTGTATCTAGTAGGGGACCTTGTGTCCTATTATACTACACCTGCCCTTTGGGCGAATCTTGAAATAATTAAATTAAATAAATAAATAAATGAAGCGACTTTTATTTTCCTCTTCTTCAACACACCTCAACAACTCAAAGACGCCGGACATGTTGTCTTCCCAAACTGTGAAATCTCCATCATCTATATGAACTCGCAAAAAAAATCACCGATACCTTTTTTTTTTGAGCGTGCATTTATAAGAGTTAGGGATATTTCCTAGTTGTGCTTTGTTTGTCAGTATTGTTAGCTGATTAAAGGGGCTATGTCATAGTACTGCGCATGTATCGAGTAATCGTTCGGTTGGTGGCTTTAATTGGATACAAACAGTTAAACTTCCCTCCTTCAATGCTTGATTGAAAGGATTTGCAATATTTTCGCAGGAATCTGTATATATACACTGTTTGTTGGTGATTTTTGCATATTTGTTTTGATGATAAGCATCCCACATGGCCGAGAGTTTCGGTAGTTCATATCAAACACGGTGGAAATGGCTGTTTCGATTCCGGCCCGGAACGCGAAGCCTATTATTGTGACACAGCCCCTTTAACACAATGCATAGCTTTGCATGTCTTTAATTTGTGACCATTGTTGATTCACTCGGAAAAAAATTATAATAACGGACATATTTATATAATTGCGCCATATTACCACAGTCTCGGGGCGCTTTACACTAATTACTGACGTCTACTCAGTGAGTTACGGACTGTTTACGGCACTAACAGCTGCCACTGAGAACACTTGTAGTATGCGTCAGTTCAAGCTCCGCAGTCCAGGCGGGAGGTAACGCGAACATCACATCTTCCCAACATAACCAACATTTCCCAACATAAATTCCTTTCAGCCGAAACCATTCCAGCAGGAATAAGAGGTAATGGCCAATTTATGCTAAAGATCACTTTTAATTTTCTAAATTTATGTACTTTGACGTAACTTTTTTTTCCAATTCAAGCGAAGCATTATGTAACCTAAACTAAAGACTGAGTTCTTTGTTTTCCTTTCTTTTCTTTCTTTTCCTTATATAATCTTCTACCTTGTTCTACTTTGCTAGAAGTGAGGATGGTGGGAAAATATAGAAATTCGATTATTCAAACTCTTAATACTATATCATGGGTGCATGCGAATAAATCTAAGGCATTAAAAGGTGTAGTAAACTCCAAGCCATTCGACTTACTTTGATCTATCTCATTGTTTTAGTATTGCCGTGGTTAACTGAACTTAATGGTTCGCTTCAATGCTGTATCCTCTCTTTAAGAACCATTTATTTGTAAATTTTGCACCTGGAAGGTAGTTTCCTACTTTTCCATAATATTATAAAAAGCAAAAATTAATCACCTTACCCACACTGCTCTCCCGCTCTTAAGAATCAATACTTGAGCGACTTGAGACGCACACTCGATTCTATACATGCGTTGTTGTACCACTTGAACAGCTCCCGGATGAAAGTAGAAAACCGAATTGTTGAAATATTAAAGGCTACGTTTAATTCACGTACCTCTTGCAGTTTTGGCAAAAATTGACCAGCCATGCCGGCCACTGTGTATAAAAGATAATCTGCAAATATATTAAATGGCAAGCTCTTGATCGATCTCTGGGAAAGAATTTAACTCGATTATTACATACTATTGCACACTGTTTTTTTATGAATTTACAGTTGATAAGCGTATGTTAATCGCTGTTGGAAGAGAGTCACAGCTGCATGACATTACAAAGTGCTAGGTTTTCTGTGCTAGTCATTCATCAGAGCAGTAAACAGGTCGTTATCGTTGAACATGTTCATGAAGCATTCATGTTTTACAGCCGATATTTTCTAGGCGGGATTTTAATAGCATAAATACCAGTTGTTGTTGTTACATTCTATTAACTAACCAGCTGTGCTATTTTGTACTATAGCTATAGTTAGGAAGTCGAGGTCTCACGCATAGTCGAGCTCAACTTTAAGCGTACTTGACAGGCAAGGGAGAAGAGGAACATGTGATCGAGTTTCAATAGCTCTTCACTTTTTGTTCGGTTTCCCAGTTACATGCGCTATGCTGTTCAAACGTTCAGGTTACTTTTATATTTCTCCTAGACTTGCTCCAAGTCGAACTCGCTGAGTCACTGGGTAAGCGATTACTGGGTCAAAAAGCGAGAGCGAGAATCGAAGCGAGAGGCGAGTTCGACTTGTTTCACTTGCAGGAAAATGAATCGGGGGGTTATGTTTTGGCGCGAAAACACGTTATAGGGGCGGCCGGAGTTTACATTTCGTGCCTTTGACAAACTCTTTCTGAGTACACTCAAATTGTATAATACCACATCCACGGTCGACTGACTTGACACGTCAACATACAATGCCTGAAGAATTGACGCTTTGTGATTGGGCAAATCTTAGTACGTCATAAGCCACGCCTCCGGTTGAAAAATCAACCGGTAAATTTGGCGCGCTGCAAGTGGGAAAAGTTCTTCGTGCAGGGGGCTAATAAGGACTTTGAGAAAGTCTATATTTCTCCATGTAAGCTAAAAACTGATTGCAATTATAATGAATATGCACGTTCAGCCGGTGACACTATGGAATATCATGTGATGTAAACACAAATTAGTCTGGAGAATTGACTCTTTAAAAAATAATTTTATTCAGATAGGCATGACTGCATTTAGTAAAATCCCCGGCGTCTGCGAAGGAGACTAGACTGCATTATGATTAGAATGAAAAAGGAATAATTCCTCAGAGTAGCATCTGTTTACATCACATGATATGAATTGGGTGGCAACAACCTCTATTCTCTATTCTCTGTTATAAAATTTTAAACTAGTTCGAGTGTAGTTGGCTACAACATATTGTTTGAGCTGCGGCGTGTTTTCTCAAAAGTTGACCCGATTTATTTTCAGTTTGTTCGGATATTATCAATACTTCCAGTAGTATAGTCGGTAGTAAAATAATACCACTTTTTCTTGCACAACAAAACTCAAAAAGTTATAATGTTATGGACGCCCTTGAAGTGAATTCGGAAATCCACTTCAAGGGCGTCCATAACATTATAACTTTTGAGTTTTCTTGTGCAACAAAAAGTTGTATTATTTTACTACCGACTATACTACTAGGGGTAACTAAGGGTCAGCCAAATCGTCACTAGACATTCTTGTACATAAAATCCAAATTTGAAGTATATGTTAAAGGAATGATTACTATATATTTATATCGAAGAGAGAATGGCGAGTTCAAAGCTTTTCAATGTAGGCGATGTGGTCGAAGCATTCGAAAAGGCCAAAGAAGATGGACAATCTCATGGATCCGTTGTATCATTCGACTGGACCCAACCTAGGAACGGACCTAACGGATGCAAGTACGTTTCCGTATTCTTTGACATTGGCGATGGACCTCAGCCGGCGGTCTTTCGGTTCGAAGGGGAAAAGCACGTGGGAAAGATAGCACCACACAACGAACAAGATGCAGGCAAGAAACGGGATAGACATCCTTGCCTCCAGTTCCAAAAGTGGAATGCCATCATACCTATGGAGGCAGATGGAATCACAATTAAGCAAAATGACAAGGGAGAATTGGATCTTCCTGCAGATGAAAAGTTGAGTCCTACATTCAAATTAGTAGAATACCTTGATGAGGCCTTTGAAAATGAAATAAGCAAACTAATCGAAAACGAGAAGGTCTGTATGCGTAATCCACGGAAACGCAGTCCACACGACGCCATCATTGTTCCCAATACCAAGGTGGTTTCAATGGTACAAAGGTTCATTTCCACAAATTCTACTACCAATGCTGGATGTCGCTTACCCAATCCTATAATGAGGATGCGAATGAAATGTGATTACAAGACTGGAATGCCTAATGGACAATTCTTTGACAAAAGTAAATCGTACGCTGATGGGGACAACACTAAGTACGAACCTCTAGTCGATGAGAACTCTAGCGGTCTTAACATCGACAACATAAGCAAACTCATCCTACCAGGTTCTATTCACGATGGTATTTGCAATGCCTCAAGTATTTGCTCAAGTAGTATGGGACTTTCATACCCACTAGATATTGAGATCGACATAGTACAACAACCATCGAAGAAGAATAGATATGATCAACAAGACGTTTATGCCGCCAATACTAAGCATAGTGCCAGTGTGGACACAGCTGCAGAAGATGAGTGAACGTAGGTAATGAAAAAAAAAAAAAGAAGAATGAAGGAAGTCGTTGTGGACTCTCTTCATTCTTTTTTTTGTCACTAGACATTCTTGTACATAAAATCCAAACTTGAAGTATATGTTAAAGGAATGATTAGTATACTGTATATTGCCACCGAATGGTATTAGTATATATTCTTTATTCCACGACATTAGCATTCGTTGTCATCTTAGTACGCATTAATACCATACAGATCGAACATGTCGAAGAAGAACTCGAATGTAGACGCCGCAATGCCTGAGACGACTTGTGATTGGTTGCTGAGAGGGAAGGACACGAAATGCCCAAAAAGGATTTCGAAGACAACGAAGTTCTGTTCCCAGCACAACTACCAAATCGCAAAAGGTTGTGCCCCATTAATACCATGCTCGAAGTGCGGTAAAGGATGTCGTACTGATTACAAGTTTTGCTCAGGATGCGACCGTCTCGCCATCAAGATGAAGTGTCCCGGTGTCTATATAAAACGCGCTAAGAAGTCCAGCAAGACGCTAGAGGGTCCAAGAAAGGAGGAACTTGCAGAGCCAAACATGGTGGAACCGGAGGTAGCATTGCCCGCTGAACCAAGAGTGCTGGAACCAGAGGAAGGTCTTGGAGAGTCTCTCAACCATGCGCTCAACGAGGTGTTGGCTGCCTTGAGGAACGAGAAGGACGATTAGGAATAGCCAAGGAAAAAAAAAAAAAAGAAGAATGAAGAAGGTCGTTGCGTGGCCCTCTTCATTCTTCTTTTTTTCTTTTTTTTTCTATTGAACATACGACATCTATAGTTGTATCATGGAAGAGCTAGTCAGATTGTTCGGTCCTGGAATTTGTAGAAGCCTGAATATCAAACCACAATTACATATTAACACAAGTGAAACATGTTCTGATTGTCTCTACCCCTTGGAAATACAAGGAACGGAATTCGTGTGTCCCACATGTGGTCTTGTTTCCGAGGCCGAACCCTGTGAAGAAACGAAGATCGACATCATTACTACTCGACTGCGTATAGTAGGTCCGGACGGATCTCAGTATCAAAGTGATCTAGACCGCGCAAAACCAAAGCAAAGCGATGATGACATAGAACTGAAACGACGAACGCTCCTACAAGAACTACGAGCATACAACACTATTTACAAACAAAGTTATGACCTATCGTTCCCTATGAACACGTTAGAAATCGTAGCCGACGCATTCACCCAAGTAATGAAAGTTTGTCTCAAGCGTAGCGATGCTAAGAAAAATATTTTAGCTGCTCTACTCTACCATGCATGCATACAATGTGGGTTCGTCCGATCTAAAGGTGAGGTTGCTCGCTTCATGCAACTAAACGACAGAAGCATCCATAGTGGAGAGGTCTTTATACGTTCTCTGTGTGACGACGATAAGATCGATGTAGACTTGGATGCTGAGCGCATAGTTCCTCACATTGCAACGACTTTCCTACAACTCGATCCTCAAGGAGTACCTAGGGACGTTCAACAAATAGTCCACGAGGTTGTTACTACGGCAATGGAAAACAATATAGGTCCCAAATCAATACTTAAGACGAAAGTCGTTGGAGCAAGTTACGAGGTGCTACGTCGCTTAGGATCGTCTATGTCTCTTAAGGATGTCGTTAAACGATGTGACATATTTGGAAATGCGGTCAAGCGTTTTGTCAAGGAGTTGTCTTCTTACCATTCCCACTTCGAACCAATCTACACTAAGCATGGGCTAACTAGCAGTAGGACTTGGCAAAGTGAAAGTGAGAGCCATGTTCGTTCCTTTCATAGGAAACGTCGATTCTTACCCCACTAAGCTGCCAAGTTTTTCTCGCATTTCCTTTTGCACTTCTTGCTTGAGTTCGGCTCGAACCCGATCTGGACTTTTTTCACCTATGGAAGCCTTGCGACGAATTTCAGATCTCATGATCTCATACTTATTCGCTTCGTTCAGGATGAGACTGTATTCGGAGTCGGATATGTTTTCATCGCGTAGTGCCTTCGATACTAGATCTCGAATAGTATTGATTTTCGCCTTTGCCAACATAGTTGTCCTTTCATGTTTAGAAACCTTCATTCCTAACTTCTTAGCTCCAAGGGTCGTAGATGCTGAAATTAGTCCACATAGCCCACCAATAACTCCAAGTGGTAGACCAATCACTATGCCAACCCCAGTTAACGCTGCGCCCAATCCAGAGCCAGATAAGATCACAGATAGACCTCCAGTTACCACTGCGATGCCATGAACTATTCCTTGAGAACGCGCATATTTCTTGCGCACACCTTCGTAGTGCCTTTCTTGAACTTCTATGTCCGAAAGCGTGTCTCGGATCGTTTGCAGTCTAAAGTTCTTTCCAGTGTCACTAGCAATATGTGGATAGATATTTGGTGCTGATGGAAACGGTTGAATCGAATCGCCTTCCATTGTACGTTATACGTATAACTTAGTCAAGCTTCAACACGTACAGTATGGGTCGACCACGGAAGTCTATGGTGTTGCCTTTCTCATCGAGAATTGTCAGACGAAGACTGCTTCGTATCGTACCTAGAGCTTTGACGGCTAGGGGTTGTAGTGAGGCATACGTCGTTTTCACAAATCTATCGCCTCGGATATGTATTCTACTTAGGCCTTTAGATTGCTTTCCATCTTGGATTGAGAATCTGGAATCCACCACATCGCAGCAGATATACACTATGTCGATTTCATCTTGGATGGACACTTCGTGCATGCCTACTTTTAGTCGCGTACCGACCCCATCTTTATTAATACCCATCAGTTTGCAGAGGTTTCCACTAAGTAGAATCGATTGCTTGACTTCTAGGTTCCAAGCCCTCCTATGATGGGGTTTCTCGATTTTTATGATGTCAGCACTAACTGCAGGCGCAAGGAATTGTCGAAGGCTCGCCATAGTGTGGTTTCCCTTAGGAACGTCGTACGGAAACCCTATACCTTTGGTAGACCACCAGAAGGTAGCATTCTCTGCTAGGTTCCACCAACTATTCTCAATAGTAACCTCAACTAGTGAAATATTATTGATAAGAATTGGATCGTCGAAGTAGACAGTATGGTCGGCCAATGTTGTGGTGATATATAAGAGAACCATCTTATATGTTGAAGGTATAACTATATATACGTATAGCTTCAACATGAGGAGACATGGAGGTCTTTTCAGTTACCATTACGAAGGGAAAGACGAAGAGGAAGAGGTCCCAACGCCGAATGCTAATATACGGTCAAAGGCTGAGAATCGAGCTAGGAGAGAGAAGCAAGCTCGGATAGATAGGGAAGATGTGGAAAGTAGAGAGGTCGCAACGTTGAATGCCGATCTGTTGGCGAAGTTCAAGAAACGATACCCACATGCAGATATTCACAAGTTCTATACCTCTACGGAAGTGAACGGTCCAGGCAAATATTCGACGAGTATTTGGTTTCGAGATGGAGATTCTAGCTATGTCGTTTACGGCGATGATGTCTCAAAGTTACCTACTACGATTCAAAGACGCATCGATAATGCGTTGTGGGATGTGCATAAAGGTTTCCCATCTACGTTGACCCTAGACAGGAGTGCGAAGTATCCTATTACAGCAGTTCCTTCTACTGGACCGGCACAAGATATCGATCTCACTAATCTATGGATATATGCCACCCCAAAGAATAAGTTCAAAGCAGGCGTTCGAAACATATTCAAGGAGACCGTCGTAAAGCATACGACAGCAAATGAGTCCTACCATTGGTTACATGGTCCGGATTTCAAATATTGGCCTCAACAATTGAATTTCGCAACGTGGTGTGCGACTTCTGGATGTGGAGTGTCATTGTTTGATCCTATTTTCAAAACGTATCCACCCGTCGTTCAGGGGTTCCTACGATTTCACGTTTATTTCACAATACGAAGAATTCTGCATGAACTTGGTGGTGCTCAGGGAGTTCCTTTACCTGGTAACTCTCATTTCAAGCAAAGGGATAACCTCTATAACAAAGCAGCTCTTGAGAAATTGTGCATTGAATTCGGTATATCTCGAACACCAGACTTTCGGTGGCACGGAGGTAGGAATAATGGACTAGGAGATATATTCCTTTTGTACCAGGGTCCGACAGGATACGTAAACGGATATGTAACTGCCCATGGTCGAAGCTATGACAAAGGTGCAACCACATGGCCTCAGAAACATAATTTATTTGCAGACCAAGGAGGTAAGGAGGATCAGGGTGATCTTGTGGCCTTCATTAGGAACGATGAACATGAAGGAAAGCAATACAATTGGTTTACGCCACCAATCGGAAAGGGTTTGACAGATGCTGGATTGGGTAGGTTGAATAGATCTGTCGAGGCTTTTGGACATTGCATGCTTGGTGCTCAAGCCGACTTGAACGGATCCATCATAGATAGCCATAACGTCAAAGAAAAGTTTAAGATCTTAGTCGAAGATGCTATTCTCGAAAACGACTTAGTGGTGAGCTACAAAAACTATCTTACCGCTATAACGTCAACGCATAAGAGGCTCAATCTAACAATAGCTGTAGACGTGCGATTATTGCCAAGCAATCTAGTGTACTATCTTAGTGAGAAAGATGGCTATAAGAATCCAATTCCGAAAGCTACGAAAGATATGGTGCTAGGCGTTAACGACATCAATGCAGAAGTCAAAGGACATCCACCTCTTCCTATGGAAGGACCAACAGATAAGAAATTGGCGCAACCTCCTATGGAAGGACCACCAGATGAGAAATCGATGCCACCTCTCGAGACGCACAAGAAACAAGATCCTGACCCACAACATGAGATTAATCTCGCAGTGACATCCATTGCTGCAGCTGGAATTGCATGGATGTTGTTTCGTTAACGTCGTTTGTATTGCTCTATAGTGATCACCACTATTGCTACGATGAATAACCAAACGTTCTGGGCTAGTACTCCCAGAGCTTTACCAGCCATGGTAAATATGAAACTCGCAATCGATCCAATCATTCCAGGTAGGATCTGTCCAAGTTTCTTTCCCATTTCTTTTAGCAACCCCCCAGTCGTTTTCAAACCCTTCTTTACTGCATCTGCTGCTTTATCGATACCAGCCTTTACTGGTTTCGGTACGGATCTCGACAACAGGGAAACTATCGTACTAATGATAGCGCCAACGGAAGTTACCACTGCAAGAACAGTCATTCCATGCTTTCTAAAAATGTATTTGATCCTTTCACGTAGCGACATACGTTCTAGTATGGCTTCTTCTTGACGTTCGAGTAATTCTATTTCGTTATAGATGTGTACTTTCTCTTCCTTAGCCGCTTCCTTCTGGTCCTCAGTTGACGTTGAGCTTAGAAGTATGCTATCTTCTACTTTGAGATGTTCGGTGGCCTTTTCTTGACCTTGGATGACTTGTTCTTCTCTTTCTGCATCCGTAGGGCCTAGGGCAAATTTGAGATCCTTACCCATACTTTGGTATCTTTCACCCTTCACTGTGGTCAAAGGTATGGGCTTCTCTTTACTTCCAAGTACGTGAAGATAGATTCTACCCAGTTCCTTATTGGCCTCCCATATTCCAGTTATCTCAAGGGCTCCTCCACGAATCCCTACATCCGCATAGTGTTTCCATACAGTATCAAATAGCATTTGTTTCATTTCATCCGATGTGCCTGCTTTGAAGATTACGTGGCGATCGCTAAATTTCGGATTTTCGATTCTATCCTCATCCATCAATTGCTCTCTAGAAAGGTTCGAGTCGACGAGTTCGTCGAAGTAATCGTCATCTTCTTTAGAAAACGAGGTTTCCTGATCCTTGGGTCTAGCACCTTCCTTGGAGAAGTCGCGTCTAGTTTTCAGGTTTAATGATTCACTCGGATCCACATTCGTTGAGTCTGACGCCAATTTCCGCGCTTCTTCGTTGACAGTATCATCGTCATCTTTTCCTCTTTCAGCTTCATCAATTCTTTCCTCATACCTCCCCTCAGTGTCCATGTTAAACATAACTATGTATATAGTTATATTCAACATGATCTCATCAATATTGGATCCCACACAATCACGAAGAGAGCCTCGTGCACTCAAGGCTCCACGAGACTTGTATAGGAAAACTTTCACTCGATCAGCTGCCAATCCAGGTGAGACTCTATACGTAGAAGTCCCAAAGCTAGCAGAAGATGTAGTACTAGTACCTGGTAGCTTAGCGCTATTGGGCGACATCGTACTATCTGGTGGACATGCGAATAACAGAGTCGTTTCGAACATTGGACGCTGCTTGGTCATACGTAGAATCTGTAGGATGGGCGCCGAAACAGTAGAAGACCTTGGTAGGCCAGACCTCCTACAAACGTACTCCGATGTATACCTATCTACGCAGGAGAGAGAGTCTAGAGTACAACAAGGCATTCAATCAGAGAACGTAAACAAGCTACGATCGAAAGCTGGTGACGCAAGTACTTCGTCTGCTGCAGACAACGCGCTCCTAGCTGCATGTGGTTCAAAGTATAGGATTCCATTAGATGTTGACATTCTGACACAACATGGAGTTCTATATCCACATGCCTTAGAAAGTACAATTACATTCGAGTTGACTCTAGCGCCTGCCAACGAGGTTGTAATTGGATCGGATACGACGAAGATAGGTACGTACCAACTTACCAACATCCAACTAGAATACGAAGCAATCAGGGACGGAACGCTGGCTAGTAGTGCACTTCACAAATACGAAGTAGGTGCTGCACTCCTATACAACTACGCCGTTCACTTCAAGACAGTAGATATCGCTAAAACGTCCGATACTTTGATATCTCAAAACATTAATGTTCCACGACGATCCTTTGCTGGACTACTTCTACTATTCATAGATCCACCTACCATTGGCACGCGAGATAGTGAAGCATTCTCGAATCCCGATATTTCGAAGGTAGAAGTAGATGTCAACGGGATTCCCAACAGACTCTTTCCAAGCGGCATGCTTCCCCTAGATTTCTGGGAGGCTGCAAAAGGCTGGTTTGGTACACCCAATACTTCCATGACTCCAAAGAAGTTCTTTGAAAATAGATTCGCTATCCTAATCGATTGTCGCACAGCAAAAGATTCCACCGTTCATGGTGATGGCTTGGCACAAACCGGCAGTGGAAAGGACATCGACATTCGCATACATAGAACTGCAAAGGGAAGTGGAAATGTGAAAATGCACATCTATGTCCTTGCGGATGCTCAGGTCATGATATTGAACAGATCTCTGCAGAGTATATTATACTGATGGATTCTCTCGTAGAACACGTACCGTTCAACGCACTCATAGTCGGTCCAACGAATTGTGGGAAGACTGCGTTTCTCATAGAACAACTTCGTGGATCATTTCGTGGTAAGTTCGATTACATAGTACTGATTTGTCCTACGTATGCCCACAACAAAACTTATCGTGGATTTGCAAATCGAGATCCTCATTTCTTCATCATGTCACCACCGCAGGATGCCATCGATGCTACTTTGAGTATTTGCGCAACGTTTTGGTCAGGTACCAATACTCTATTGATTCTCGATGATTGCGCCGCATCGAAGGACGTCAAGAAACGAACTGACAAGCTAGTGGACTTAGCCTTTTCTGCACGACATATAGGGCTTTCCGTTTGGGTGCTGTCCCAACAACTAACGAGCATATGTAAACCCTTCCGTGAGAACGTAGCTATCGTAGTAGCATTCCATACAGCATCGGCCGTAGATGGCAAAAGGATATTTGAGGATTATGGAGGCTCACAAGAATGCAAAGAGTTACGAACGATACTTGGATCCCATAAGTTCGCTCGCATGTGCTTCTGTCTACGCCATCCTTTCGAGGTAGTGTTAGAGCTCCCAGCACCTACAACATATTATCATGGATAAGGAAATACTCGAGATATTCGGTGAGGATGTAACAGGCCCACCAAAAATAGAGAATGCGCATTCCTCTGTAACGGAAGCTCGGGAAGCTCTCTCGATTCTAGCCGTAACTGGTACGACAAAGGAATACCTAGGGAAGAATCTCTCTCTAGGGGACGTTTCTAAACTGTCAGACAAAGACGTAGAACGCTTACATACTAGATACCAGTCTGTCTTAGCAAAACAAATAACAGGGTGTTTAGTAAATAGAGCACTCAGCCTAGTAGTTCGCGTAATCGCATACGTGCTACCTATAGATTCTCACCAAGGACTACTGAAGGATCTACAAGAAGACCAATTAATCCGAAATGAGATATCTGCCCTGGCTGGGTCGTTGTCTTACAGAGCAGGCCCACTCGTAGCGACAACTAGCGCTATGTGTCACATCCTTGCACACTATACGCCAGGGAAAGAGGAGGATGACGAAGTCGACGAATACGAAGTGGATACCCCAGAAAGAACCGTAGTACTTGAGGCATATTCGTCATTAAAGAATCTTTAGTGTCACACACCTGTTGAACCTCCACATATACCTACTATATCGAAGCAAGATGGAAGGACAGACGGATCAGATAACTGCGAGTCCACCGACGACTGTACCAACTAAGAAAGGAAAAGATCCAAAGCGCGTTGCAGCAGGAAAATTAGCTTGGGAGAAGCATACTGCCCGTGCAAAAGAAGCTCAAAGTATGGAGATAGAACGCGAAAACGAACCGGCCAAAGAAGTCTACGTAGAGAAAGGTCGGTTCGAAAACCTGACTATCCTCACAGTCATCGGTACTGGCGCTACATTGGTTGGCACGTACTTCGCGTACAAGAAGTATGTAGATGGCAACACGCGAGCTGCCGTCGTTAGCACGACACAACCTGCAGCTACGGCAAAGTCAATGGCACTAGACATGGAGTAACACTTAAAGACTCGAGACCCTAGTAGTATATGTCTAGATGGAGAAGGAATTGATGAAGACGACAACCGATGCAGTCAAAATCGTTGGACTCGCTTCTGGTATTGGGTGGATCGTAAAAAAGACTACCAAGGAATCTATGCTTAGCGATCCTTCTTCTTCCCTAGTGAATTACGTAAAGTGGACTGCCGTGATAGTTGGTAGCTTATACGCGAAACAATATCTTGAGAAACAACTTGAGAAATCCAAATCTTGAGAAACAAAAGCTCATACCGTAATGGCGGCAGCAGTTGGAATGGCTGTTTTAGGCGCTATATTGAATGCAACGGCATTTACTGGTGGTGGCATACTAGCTAGAATGCTTGGAAGGGGTAGTGATGTAGATGCAGAACGAGAGAGACACGATAGGGCCACTGAAAAACTAGCACGTGAAATGAAAGCGTATAGAATCAAACGTCAAAGCTTATACGACTATACACAAGAGCAGGAAGGTCTTGAACGCAAAGCACACAACGATCAAAGAGATACCAACGAAGCCTTAGTGCAATCCGATAAGTTACGTAAAGCGCTAAAATGGCTCAAAGAGACGAAAAAACCCCACTCTGACTACCAACCCTCAAACAATCAGAAGACTAGCGAGTTGCTCTACGTTGGTAGTGGAATGTTAGGCGTTGGATACGCTATTAGCAAATGGCTATAGAAACGTACTAAGCTACTACTAAGCTACTACTAAGTTACTACTAAGCTACTACTAAGCTACTACTAAGCTACTACTAAGCTACTACTAAGTTACTACTAAGCTACTACTAAGCTACTACTAAGTTACTACTAAGCTACTACTAAGTTACTACTAAGCTACTACTAAGCTACTACTAGGCTGCTACTAAGCTACTACTAAGCTACTACTAGGCTGCTACTAAGCTACTACTAAGCTACTACTAAGCTACTACTAAGTTACTACTAAGCTACTACTAAGTTACTACTAGGTTACTACTAAAAAAAACGAAAAAAAAAAAAAAAGGAAAAAAGAAAGGAACGAGGCCTAGTTCTCATTCTTTTTTTTTTTTTTTTTTTCATCTGTTGAAGGTTAGAATGTATAGATGTATGATGGATTCTAAACTTGCGAATATCTTCTATGGTCCTATGGGCTATTGGAAAGGTCACTCTGCAATTGGTAAGCTATCGGTAGCAGCGAAAGCATCAGAAGACGTAGCTAGGAGTTGGTTGGAAAAGCAATCTATGTGGCAAATATATCTACCACCACCAAAACACATTCCACGACCGCATTGGACTGTATCGAAACCAAATGAAGTCCACCAAGCTGATTTGATATTTCTACCACACGATCGACCTGGGCGTGGACGGAAGCTATACAAGTACGCATTGGTGGTAATAGATGTAGCTTCTCGATACAAAGAAGCCGAACCTTTGGCATCTAAAGATAGTGGTGAAGTTTCTGCGGCATTCGAACGAATCTATAAACGTAGTCCACTCGAATGGCCAAAGACATTGCAAGTAGATCCTGGTAGAGAATTCATGGGACGTATGTCTGAAACGCTAGAACTACATGGTACGAAAGTTCAACGAGGTGAGGCTGGTAATCATAGAGCGCAAAGTTTTGTCGAACGAGCAAATAGAACTCTAGCCGAGAGATTGTTTGGGTATCAGTATGCACAAGAGATGGTGCTTACTTCGGAAGGCTCGGATGAGCGTAGTAGAGAATGGGTAGTTCGTTTACCAATGGTTATCAAAGCCATGAACAGTGAGGTGACTCGACTTACAGGAAAGGAGCCTTCGAGTTCTGTAGTGACGCAACAAGTAGATCTGAAGACTCCTACGTATTCGCGCACCGTTGGATTGAGAGAAGAGCGTCTACCATTCGACGTTCTAGTTCGATATCTCTATGCACCAGGAGAATTGGAAGGAGGTGAAAAACGTAGAGCTACCGATCCTGTGTGGAGTTTACAGATATACACCATTTCGCGAAGTGTAGTATCTTCGGGACAGCCTGTGCTTTACTACCTTGCGAAGCGAGAAGGGGAGAAGGACGCACCCAAACGTGGATTCGTTCGTGAAGAGCTACAAGTCGTTCCTAGGGATACTGAACTACCACCAAAAGGAATTCTGTTTGTACCCAGCCGCTAGACAGCGTACTCTATTGGCTCGGTGTGGATTCCATCGGGAAGAACACGTCTTTTGTCGTAGTAAGCCGATAGCCCAAGCTTCCGTTGTTTGTAGGTTGCTATACCTTCTGGCGATAGTCGGAAGCCTCGGTTTTCCGCCATGTCGATATCACACTGGAGGGCTGCTTTGAATCGATCCCACGTAATATCGTTGTGACGCCTAGACATACCTTTAGCGGAATACTTCTTGCTGCCACCCGTATCGACGTAGTAGGCTTTCGAGCATAGGGCAATGGCGCGCTGTCCTTCGAATTCGAGTTTGAAGAGTCCTGGCGTACGACTGCTCCATTCGTCCCAAGCTAGCCATTCCTTCCTATTGGCTTCGAAATCCTCACGTAGTTCCGGTCGTACAACTTCATCTATGCTGTTTCCAGAGATGGCAATGTACGCACTGTCCGTGTCCATCTGTATATATTCGAAATCTTTGCGATCGATGTACTTGTCGAGGAAGTCGTAGTAGAACTCAAGCATACGCAGCTTTGCGAGCTGGTACACAGCGATACCTACTTGGAAAGGGCGTTTGATTCGGATCTGGTCCTTTCGGCTCTCGAGTTCATATGCATCACCAATCTCTTCCAGGTCTTCGAACCAAACACTTCGCAATGCTTTGTCCACAACCTTCTCATCTTTTGTATAGGTGACCTTTGTTTGGCGTCCCAAGTCTTCGAGCAACTTTCCATAGGCGCTGTTTCCTAGTAGCTTGAACACATCTGCCAGCAAAGCCTCACCTTTATCTTCATCTCCCATACGACGTGCCTCAGTGACTTGGTCCACGAACCATCCGAAGATTTCTTTGGGTTCGTAGTCTATCGTTCGGTAGACAGCAGTGATCACTGCACCATGATCTACATACCAACGTAATAGAGGCTCATAGAGTAGCAACTTCTTTCCAGAGAGACTTCCAACTAGCTTCTTTTCCTCGCTGAGCTTTCTACCTGTCTTTGTGAGGTAGGCCAACATTTGTGGAGGAATTGCTTCCTTGGGGATTTTCTTGTTGTAGAAGAAGGGTGGCATCTCCTCAAATTTCTTCCACAATTTCTTTGGTATCTCGATGTCTACTTCTGCATATCCAAACCACGAACCATTTTGTAGACATTCGACAAATCCTTCGGCTTCTAGACCTGGCTCATCGTAGTGCACAACCTTTTCCTTTCCACAAGGCATTTCGAATTCCATCGTGGAAAGATATAGGGCGTTGGCATCGTATCCAAGAATCTTACGACAAATCTTAGTTCCGCCCTGATGACTACGAATCTTAGTCACTCCTGCTTCGTGGAGTCTGGTGAACACTATGCTTGGACCTCCCACGACAGCATCTTTCAGCATGTGGTAGGCTTCCTTACTTGGAGCATACATCTCAGCTCCCCTTTCTACACTACCTCGAAGTAGGAACTGTAGTGAGACTCCTGGGATGGACACTGCATCTTTCAGCATGTCTACTCCTTTCTCGTGATAGAAATCTCTCATCTTTTCGAGTGCCTCTAGGAATGGAACTACATCTAGGTTGTTGTAGTATCTTAGCCAGTCTGCAAAGGTCTTCATTCCTTTGTCGAGAAAGGTGCGCTTGCAGTCTTCGAACTCTTCCCTAGATAGTAGGTGTTCTCTTTTCAACTTCGAACCCCACTCTGGATAGTCTGGTAATCCAATGTGATCCAACTTGTCGGGAGAGTCGAACCACTCATATGGGAAGAAACTCTTTTGCGATTCACATCCATATGCCTTGACCCACCTTTCGTAGGAAGTACCTGGACCAAGATAATTCATAACATCTAGGAAACGAAATTCTGGGGTCAATAGGAACATAGTGGTGTTGGCTTTCTTTGCAACCAAGACCTTCTTGCAGGTGTCAGCAATAGTTCCTACGAAGTAGTTCCTAATCAAATTGAGATCGTATCGACCGGAGTTGAATCCTAGTACAGGAACTTGGTTAGTCCATTCGTTGATCTTAGTTTGTTGTTCTTTTGATAGGGTGTCGAAAGAGAATTCCGGTGTCTTAGGACAAAACCGTTCTGCGACGACTTCTTGGATGTTCTGAGCTCTTAGCTGGAGTTCTTCGACGAAGGCGGCTACAAGTTCTTTTGGATCGCGTCGACAGATGTGGGTTGGCGTTCGATCGTACGTGTCGGCAATTGATACTGATATTGGGATATGGACGTTTTCGATGGTCAGGTGGTCTGTTGGTTGTCTTCCTTTTGTCGTGTCGAGATAGGCTTCGAAATCGTAAACTATGAAGTGTGGGTAGACAGTTTGCGTTGGTGTGGGGACCGGTTTGTTCTTCTTCTTTGTGGAGCAGCCCCAAGCTTCCACTACTGTATAACCAGCTCCTTGTAGCTTTGCCGTTCTTTCACAAGTTTTACGGTAGAGAGCTCTTTCCCTAGGGAAACATTTCGGGCAGCCATGGAAATAGCATCCATGAAATTGAAAGATGGTTTGCGAAATAGGTTCGTAGCCGTCGACCGGCGCTCCTTCTATCCAATGCTCTCCACCATGCCCACAAGCTGCATGATGAATGTGTTGCCCAATCCTTTCGGTTTCGCGTTCCAACCAGCATAGAGCGACTTTGCTGGCTGTGCTCTCTGGCCAGAAGGCTTTTTCGTATGCCGACTGGGGTGCTTTGATTACTTTTCCAGGGCAAACAATCTTCGTTTCGCCACGACTGCAACGATCTGCATGGCGTTGGAGGCTGCCAGCCTGTGTGAACCGTTGCTTACAATCGTTACATACGTAGACACTCCCTAGCTTGTTGATGTTCTTGATGTAGAAAGCATGTCCTTCGTATATCCCAATCGTCATCGTACGCTTGTAGTGAGCTGCATGTCGCGTCAGATGCCAAGCGCCATCCTCCGTGGGTTCATACACCCGAATGCCGATTCTAAAGTGCAACTCGACTTCCTCCAGCTGATCTAAGGAAGTTCTGGGAATGTCTTGTGTGAGCGCTGTCAGGCGATAGAAGTCCTGGGCAAGTTTTCGAGCTTTGACGCAACACCTATCTACTCTTGCTCCTTCATGCATGGCAAGGCAGCGCCAAAGACATAGGTTGTCGCCATATCGATCAAGGGCAAGTATTCCTTTCTTATAGCGAAGCCATTGGGGCAGTGGACCTGTTCCCAACAAAAGCTGACGATCGATCACAACTTTGACATCCACGTAGATCCAACGCACAAAGGCCCATTGGGTATTTGGTCGATTAATGTTGTCGGGATTCAATCGAGCTGTCTCCATACTATTGATCCACTCTTCTCCATCTTCTAGGATGTTCACCCATGGAGAGCCTGGGACAGTCTTGGAGAATAGTATAACGCGTCCGTCATTGACATTGCGAATGCGATAGGTGTAGCTGTAGCGCAGGTAGAAGCTGGTGGTTACCTTTGCAACTAACTTTTCCATGATCCTAGGAGTCAAATCTCCTGCCACACCTTGGAAGAAGCGCCATCGAATAGTACGGCGTCCTATCTCCACTCCCTCGAGCGTTCCATCTCTCTCCTCTAGAATGGCACCTGCCTCTCGAGCTAGACTACGTGGAAGTGGCTCACTACGTGGTCTCACCATTCTTCCTTCGATATAACTATGCGTAAGATAGCTTTAACAGATACTCCAAATTTGGATTCTTAGGTGTAAGGATGTTGCGGGACTCAAATTTAGATTCTTAGGTGTAAGGATGTTGCAGGACTCAAATTTAGATTCTTAGGTGTAAAGATGTTGCGGGGCGAGTCGATGTCGATATAACTATATGTAGTCATATCTCTAATAGGATTATCAAGTTGGATTTTATGTACAAGAATGTCTAGTGACGATTTGGCTGACCCTTAGTTACCCCTAGTAGTGTAGTCGGTAGTAAAATAATACAACTTTTTGTTGCACAAGAAAACTCAAAAGTTATAATGTTATGGACGCCCGTTAAATTAATTTCCCAAGTCTACCAATTCCCGACATTTTCTTAAGATTTTTAACAAAAAAGTTCCCCCGAAACAAGCATGCCTATATATATTAGAGTCCGATGAACGGTGGAAACACCGGAAATCAACTGTTATTGAGATATGTTAATTTGTGTGTTTTGAACCCCGCTGTTACTTTACAAATTGTGACTTGATTGATTTGACTTTGTCGAAGGTATAATAGAAGAACATTATTTGTTGCTAATCATGTTGATAAGAGGAGAGATCTTAGGAATAGTTATTTTGTCCGTCCAAAACTACTCCCAAACTATAGGTGCTAAACATATTTTGTGGGTTTGTAAACTTCACATCCAATCACAAGACTAATAAGAAGCACTGAAGGAATTGTGGTAAAAATACAAACGAATACGATCATACTTTATTTACACTCACTGTAGTAAATGCTCAGATTACGATTGCATTATGGTCCGCGCGCATTAATATTTGCATCATTGCGCATAACCACAATGCAATGCGCTGGCACTGAACGCCATCAAATCGGTTCCACTACACAAATTGGTACTGCTGCCTTTCTCGCTCGCTTCATATTCGCTCGCTGGGCAGCAATAAGAGGTCTTTAACTCGAAAAATAATTTATGTAAAACATTGTTTCAAATAGTTCATGTGTAGTTGGATATTACAGATATTACAACTGTAAAATGGAGAGGACGAAGAAAAACAAACGGATAGGCTTGAGAAGTAAAAATATTACACAAACTTAATGAGTAGATAATATTTAAAGTGCCTATCACCCTTTTGCAACTTTGATAGCTTTTGAACCTCCGAAAAGTTTTGAGTACTTCTGTAAAGAAAGTTTTGGTTTAAAGTGAATAGTTTATGTTCTACGCTTGTTTGAAATCGTGTAAATGTGACCTTTCCTGACCCCTGTCCGCGTAAGTAAAATCCTGGGTCGAAACCTGGGTAGACGTCATCTCATTAATGCATTATTCTCCATGGCGCCTTTTTATAACAACAACATCGATGCATGGAAAATATACACAGTTTGTGAGTTATTAGTAAAGAAAAAAGTCATTTTAGTCAACATGTTAAGTATTTCTTCAAATGATTGCAAAGCCGAATTAATTATATGACGTCAAGATGACGTCTACCCAGGTTTCGACCCAGGCTTTTACTTACGCGGTCATTGGTCAGGAAAGGTCACATTTACACGATTTCAAACAAGCGTAGAACATAAATTATTCACTTTAAACCAAAACTTTCTTCACAGAAGTACTCAAAACTTTTCGGAGGTTCATAAGCTATCAAAATTGCAAAAGGGTGATAGGCACTTTAAACATTTATAACCATAACGGACAATTAAACACAAGTCATGCCATAAACGATTAGCCTGCGAGTCGCTGGATTCGCATCAAGAGGATACTTTTCACAGGCTAATAAACGATAGGTGCCCGTATAATTAATCGACTAATTTCTGATTGTTAATTCAGCTAGCCTACGACGAAACAAGACATTATTGAAAATGGCAGCTGACGTTGTTTGAGTCTACAATTTAGCAATACATACACCAGAAAATAACCCGTCACTTTCTAGTGGAATTCAAAACAGAAATTAACACCGTACAAACTACTTCCATTGAAGAACACAGCGTTATCTCAGCTCTACAATAGGCACCGTTTATTAAATTGATGTGAAAACAGTCTGCTAAAGGGGAAGCTGTCACGTTTAAAAGTAACGCTTATAATTATTCTGTGTCCCGTGACCGTTAAATATGCATGAACTAAAACGCTTTCAACAGGAATTACTTATAACGCTATGCTTACTTGAAGGGCCGAACCTTCACTGATAATATTCCCAAACGCTGACAGTGTTTCGATCTTCCCAGTAATAAACAATTCATTTGGCTCGACTTGGCTCGAGTGTAATACTTTTAATTAAGCTGTTAAAGTACTCTGTGAAAGGCATTTCTAGTGTTTCTCTGCCTGCCGAGTTATCTTTCTTCCAAAAAATTAAGCGAGAGGAAAAGATAGTATTTTACTTCAGTTTTAAACAGATTTTTGAGCTTTCGAAGATATAACGATTTATGAACTTGAACGCGAGCTTGAAATATTCGTGGTCGAAACAACTCAGTACATATGTTAGTGCAAAAGTGACAGAGAATGACATGTACGCCCACAGGGAGCCCTCTCAAATGATGTGTACATGTCATACCTACTGGACATACACCGATTTGCTGTTTTTACGATCATTTGTGCCCGGCGTGTTTACAGCTATTTCAAAAATGGGTGTCGCGATCAAGCGACAAACGGCAAGCGACAAACGGCAAGCGACATTGATTGTGGTTGTAGCTGGAAGCCTGGTGTTTGCTACTGAGTGCGGCTAACGTTTATTGTTTAATCATTAGTATCGATTCTGCATCAAGTTTTGAGTACTTCTGTGAAGAAAGTTTTGGTTTACAGAGAATAACTGTATATTCTCTATAAATCACTGTTGTTGTGATAGAAAGGCGCCATGGAGAATAATGCATTAAGGAGATGACGTCTACCCAGGGATCGACCAGGTGCACTTTAAAATTTATGTTCTTCTGCACGCGAGTCGATTTTGGAATTACATCGTAGTTTACGGGAAAGTTGGGGTCTGATAATGTCGCTTGTCGCTTGACCGGGACAACGTTTTTTTGACTAGGTGTACAGTCAATTGCATAAAAGCCATTCAAAACAAAAAAGCTTGTGGTCAATTTGCACGAATTAGTGTTAAATAAAGACTCTAAGTGGTTTAATTGTAATAAGTCGAGTAAAATATTGATTTTTAGTGGTAGAAGTGAACACACTTCCCATACTGCGAACTCCGCTCAAAAAATCCCAGTTCTCACGTGAAAAAATTCATTTGAAAAAAATGACATCCTTCACGGAGAACATAGAAAAATGAACACTGAATTTTCAAAGCCTGACACCCGAAAACCTTCAACCTGTCGATGGGCCATGCGACTTCATAGCAGCAGCGATCGCAACTGAATAACTACTCGCCTGGGTCAAGGTGCGGGTAATTTTGTTATTGATCTCTTGGGGACCCCTGTGACAAATTCCATACGTGCCGTAATTGAGCAAAGAAAAAAGAATTGTGAAGACCAATCATGCATAGCCTCCTCCGCAAGCAACTCCTAAATAATAAGAAATTTGAATCACCGGGATTCCTGTGGTGGAAGGATCATCTGAGCGGGCTTCCTGTGGAAGGTTCAGGTGAGGGCACCCCTCCCCCCTCCTTTCTTTTCCCTTCCCCCTCCCCCTTCTCCCCTATCACAGGAATCCCGATACGCACAGGAATCCTATTTGGGAGTTGCCTGCGGAGGAGGCTAGCTGCAACAGGACCAGAATAGTATTCTACTTCTCAGCTTCGGATAATTCACACAGGTTAATGCAATAACGTGAACTAGCTATTCCATCACGTATTTCGGATAATATTTCATCTCACAACGTACACTCAGTTGATTTAAGATATATGGGAGGATGTTGATCAGCGCTGTTTAAATATGTCCATCCTCTTCTTCAAGTTTGTTCCTTCACCTGGAATATTAAAGCTTCTTAGATCCAATGCCTAACCCCCAACCTCATCTATCCAATAACAAAGTGATTCATGGGGACCCAATACCATGTCTGTCAAAGTTTGAGCCGTCTGCCATTATACATGCTTGTACTAAAAATCACGTGACCGATGACGTCATCGTTACGACATCACCACAAAGTAAATCATGGGGACCCGAGGTTGGTTCGATTCCCGGACGCGGCGCTACATGTGAGTTGAGTTTGTTGGTATCTCGCCATTTCTCCAGGTCCTCCGCTTTTCCTCCCTCCGCCAAAACCAATACGTTAAATTCCAATTAGCTGGGTCCTGACTTTGATCAGCCCCTATGGTTGTTTCAGGTCTCGTTAAAATTCAGTTGTTTTAACCACGCTTGTCAAAGTTTGAGCCGCCTGTCATTAGAAATTAGGGAGATATGGGAATGTACTTAAAATCACGTGATCGATGACGTCATTACGACATCCGGCACCACTAAGTGATTTATGGGACCCAATACCATGCCACTAGGTGAAAAGAGTGAATATAAGATTTTATTATACGATAATGACGTAATTTTACCATATTAGGTCACAAAAGTGGACTGATAAGCCAGCGTATTACCCGCTAGTAACCAGTAATAACCGGTTTAGTACAAACCTTTTACGTACAGTCTGATTAGGCCTGGTACGTTAGGCTACTTAGGCCTAGTATAAGAACAAATTATGGAAAATTCACTTTCAAATACTTATCACCTAAAATACCTATCAGCTAGTTTTTGTGTTTATATAGTGCGGGTATTCGCACCCGGACATCAAGGGTGAGGGCGAGGGAATAGGGATGAGAGAAGGGGGTAGAGAGGGTAAAATTGTCACAGGTATTGTTTATGTTTATGTGTTAGTGCGGGTATTCGCACCCGGACATCAATCAGGAAGGGTGAGGGAGGGATGAGAGAAGGGGGTAGAGAGGGTAAAATTGTCACAGTTGTTGTTAATGTGTTAGTGCGGGTATTCGCAATCAAACAGGAAGGGTGAGAAAATGGGGATTGGAGAGTTTTTGTGATAGTGCGGGTATTCGCACCCAGACGAAAAAAACAATATAAAACTTATCTCTTGAATCGTCAAACATCACTGAATTCCTGATTTTCTCATTCCTGTTGCAGTTGTATGTATGTTTTCTTCTTCGTCTCTCTATAAGTTGTTAACATCATAGTATATAATAATTTTCACATCAAACCTTTTTTCTTCCTAGCTATATGATTGTTATGCATGCTAATTACTTTAAATTGTTTGGTCATATATCTCATTGTAACTGAGCTCAGCCTATTTTTTACTTTCCTAATTACAGCAGCCAACTCGAAAACCTTGCGCTGCTTTGGCTGCTGCACAGAGACATTGTGTTATCCTTATTTTTAATCTAATGACTTCAATCCATTGCATTTTTCATGCTACTCCTGTTATTTACGTTTTAGATCGAATCAGTGTGAAATAAAATTGTCTTGTCTTGGTTCAATAAATACATATCTTATTTAATTAGATGGTTTTTCGGGTATCGCGGTAAATTCCGACATTTTGAAAGGGGTGCAAACATGGCGCGAAATACAGTGTTTGTATTAGAATCGATGGGAATCCGATGCCAAATAAAAATCGGTAAAATTGAATTTATGAAATATTCTTCAGATACAAACTTAAGATACCAGGTAAAAGATTAACATATCGAAATTTGAGGTATGTATCTGTGCTGGGCCGGGAAGCATGTAATCGTGTTTTCAGTTTTCCATACATTGTCTGTACATTTTCACGCGGAATTTGACTTGTTTTTAGTCCCTTGGTAAACACTCACTTGGCTCTTTCATGAAAGAAATGAGCAAAGCGACGGGATTGAATGGCCGATACACTAACCATTCGAGTAAATCCGTTGACCGAGTCAAGTCCGAGTCCGAGTTAGATCCGAGTCCAAGTCAAATGACCGAGTCACATTAGGCAGTTGTTTACTTGGTGAACTCTAGCCCGAGGTGAGCGAGCTCTGGTCATTTACTGACACTAATCTTGGTTCAAGTTTGTTAAATCAAGTCTGCATGTGATGCCAAGTTCATATCTGCTGGTCTTCGGTGGACTACATTTTGGGATTAAATGGCCGATCTGGAACAAACTCGTTCTCGCCGGTACGAGTTTTACTGCCACTCTCGATGACCCACTCGATGTACATTTTTCCCGGCTTCAGAAAATTTCACTCCACGGTTTCAGCATTGCTCGAGTCAACAAATACGGGGTTGGTCAACATGGATCATGGCTTATTCAGTATTGCTACATTCCTCGACTTGAAAGAAAAAAGCCTTTGATACCGTCAACCAAATGAATATTATTTTAGAGAAGTTAAGGCTCTACGGTATCACAGATACCTCTAATTTGTTACTGCGGTATTATCTCTCCAATAGAAAACAAATGTGTTTTGTAAACAATGAATCATCCTGTAAAAAAATAATTAGCTGTGGAGTTCTTCAAGGGACTATCCTTGGCCCCCTATTGTTTTTGATTTATATCAATGATCTGCCCAACTGTCTTGGTGAATCGATACCCTGCCGTATGTTCGCTGATGATATCAGTATTTCATTTAGTGGGACCAATATCCATGACATTGAAACTAATGCAAATAACGAGGTAGCAAAAATTAATAATATATTGGTTAACTCTAAACAAATTACATCTCAATGTCGCTAAAACTGAGTATATGCTTATTGGTTCCTGCCAGAGACTTGCCAAATCATCATCCAATCCGAATATTGTAATTAATGACTAGCATGTAAAGAGAGTATCTCACACCATGCAAGTCGTGCAGTTGGTGTAATTTACCAAAATTTGAAATGGGGCGACCACATACAGTTTATTTCTAAAAAAGATTGCCTCTGGGTTAAGTGCCCTCAAACGAATTAGACCATATATACTCCAAGACACATTAATATTGGTTTATACCTCTCTAGTTCAATGTCACTTTGACTATTGTTGTGAGATTTGGGATGGCATAACTTCAACTCTAGCAGACAAATTGCAAAAAAAATAAGAACAGAGCTGCGAGAATTCACTCAGTCATTGTTCAATATCCTCGGATGCATGGGAGAATCTCTCAGGGATTAGAGTCAATCGCAAAGCAATACTGATGTTCCGGCAATGTACAAAACAACTGTGCACCTAAGTCTCTCACATATCTGTTCATTACCATAGATAAATAGTAAGTAAGTAAGTACTAAGTAATCTTTATTTATACACGGTACGCTCATCAGGGTTTTGTAAAAAGTTTACAATATAAAAATACGTTAAAATTATTGTACTACTATGTTAAATTGATATTGGCAAATGACTACACCATTAAATTGTCCTACTAACAATACTATCAAACTCTAAACCGATCTATAATTGCTGAAATAAAACCCGGCTTTCCATGAGTGCCGTGTGCTAATATAAAATTAAGTTAAGCTAAGATAAGAAACTGCTGCAACCAGAGCGAAATCTACTTAGAGTTCTGATTTGCCTTAACTCAATCGGAAGGCTATTCCATAGGACCGCACCATTATATAGCCAAAGCTATTTTTGAGAAAGTTGGTGCGGGGCAGAGGAATAGCAAGTTTGCTCTGACTGTCTCTTAGAGAATAATTCGTAAACGCTCCTGCGGTCAACAAATTTCGAACGAAGATAGTCAGGGGCGAGTCCATTAAGCGATTTATAGACCATAACATGCAACCCTTACAATTTCAGAGGTTCCTGTACTTATAAACTCCAACATCCAAGACCAAATACTGAATTTCTAAAAAGGTGCTTCAGTTTTAGTGGAACTAAATTATGGAATTGTCTACCCTTGACATGCACCACACCAAGTCTTTGTCACCCTTTAAAGACAAATTGAAGACTATCAAGCTCATTGACTGAATGGCTATTTTACATTGTAGCTATACTAATTAATGTTAAGTGCCTTTTATGGATGTCATAATCATCATCATCATAATCATTATTATTATTATTATTATTATTATTTATTATTATTATTATTATTATTATTTATTATTATTATTATCCTATCCCGTAGTTTACATAGGTAAACAGACACTAATTATATATTGATTAATTCTCATCTACTAACTGTAGATAGTGTTATTTAAATACCACTCGTGACTCGTAACCTTCACGTCAGGTCACGTGAAAAGAAGCTGACTTCGATCTTTTCAACCTTGCATGGTTGTGTTTGTTTGGCACCACACCATCACTACTTGCTTCAAGGTATTCAGCATCATTCAAAATGTTTCTTTTCCTTTTTAGAATTTATTTCAGTTCAGTGAAGCCAGGTTGCCAGGATAAAGCATTGCATACCAAGGTATCGTCTCCAGATCAAAACATTATGAACGAAAAAGGTAAGGAAAATGCCCGGGAGGGAGGGGGTACTTGTATAATAAATGGTTTGTTACATATATATCAGTTTTCCAGACACAATGCACGTTCTCATTGGTTGAACAGAAGTCACGTGGCAGTCATCAACGTCCAGTGTATCCTGAGGATTTGAAGAAATTGTTGCCCGCCACTTGATAACATCGTGACAACTGGCTAGCTAAAGGCGGGAAATATTTGTTTACCAAAACGTCTAGATCATCATCAAGAACTTACCTTTTTCGTCGAAAGAAAGCGTTTAAAATGGAACCAGCTCCAAAGAAACAATTTACATCTTTATCAAGCGTGAGAAAAAGAAATTGGTAGCTAAAATAAGATGCAAGAAAGCCGACATTTAACGCTACTAAAAATGTCGTAACGACGCTGGCAGTATTTTGTGTGGAAAAGCAGCTTCCCGAAGAGAAGACGAGAAACCCCGGTTGTATCAGTTAGTAAAACTGATGTCTCCATAACAAATTACTTAATGACTGGCCCCTTGGAAAACAGTGAATTTTGTTTCCCCTCGACCCTCGATGTTCCCTTCGAACCGTCTCGGGGAACATCGAGGATGTCTGGGAAACAAAACTCACTGTTTCCTTCGGTTTTGCTTTTAAAATACATCAGTGTCGGTTCCAGCACTGTACCCGGTTTGCGACAAAATTGGCTCAGATAAAACAGGACTGATTACCATAATATTTTTTTTTTCATTTTACCCGGTTTCCCATGACATAATATAAAACCGACCCGGATTTTCACAGGTTTGCTTCAAAACCGGAATTGTGGTTTGCGAAACTGGGTTCAAACCCAACTGATTCTAAAAAGTATGTAAAAATTTGCTCAATCTACATGCTGTGGAATGATTGTGCAGACTTGATTAAGATAGTCAGCTTAACAGCTATCCTCCGGATGACATGGACGAAATTTATTCATATCAGTCATATGATAAACAGGTAATAATGCAATTAATAGTAGGCGTCACTATATAGCGACTTTGATTATTGTGCCAAATTACACTTGTCTGGCTGCTGGTGAAGTTTTGGCACAATTTTCAAACTTGACTCTTGGTGTAAATCATTATTTGCACTCGTAAGTACTTATATCATTATTTACCTCTACTTATTTTCTTTCAGATTTTGGTACAGGAACTCACGAGAACAATTCTGATGATTACGAACAAGCGCAGAAATTGAGACCGGTGTTTTCAGTCAAGTGGGAAGAGTTCGTTGGCCAAACTACATTACACGGTCTTCGCTATGTTTTTCTCAATCGTCCCGCACCTGCTCGTGCAGTATGGCTTATTACGGTACTGCTATGCAGCGGATACTACGGTTTTACTGTATACAAATCAGTAACAAAATTTCAAAGTCATCCGATTAACACCGTTATTACTCATAAATATGAAAACAAGCTGACTTTCCCTGCAGTGACAGTCTGTCCGTTGAACATGATTGAGAAAAGTAAGCTACTGACAAAAGACAAAGATCCAGATTTTATCAAATACGGAATGAACATATCAGCGTGCGTTGCGACAGCAAAGGTGCGGGGGGACAACCCATGTGGTTTTGCAATAGGCTGCTGTTGCTTTCAAAGTGCACTCAACACGTTCACAGCTGATGAAACTGAAAACATCGCGAAATGCACGAGCGACTACAGACAAAAGCTCCTCAAAGCTTTGAAAGGCTCTAAGTCTGCACCGGATCTTGGACAATTCTTAAGAACGTATGGCCCTACCTTGACAGACGTCGTAGGCCCAGAGTGTTCTTTTGGTCAAAGTGATTGCCGAATTAATAGTGATTGTGTGCCTTATCATCAAGACAATGGCATTTGCTACACATTTAATTCAGGAGTTAATGGTTCCGTTATTAAAGTAGCCAGACGGAAAGGGACAGGCAGTACTTCTGGACTAAATGTTATGCTGGACTCCCGAAGAGTGGATTATACAAACGCGAAATTCTCTATCGGAGTCAAGGTCTTTATACACAACCAAGGAGAATTCGTCGACGAGTTTGGTGGCATTAATATTAGCCCAGGTCGACACGTTATGCTATCCGTTAGCATGAAAAAGGTGAGTTTACAGGAACTGGGATAACACCAAAGTGGTTGTCTGAAATTATTTTCAGGAGACCATTACCAGGAGTGCCTATCTCCCGACCATATATACTATATCTGTTCAGTTCTATAACTCAGGGTATTTACACCTTGGGCTATTTATATAACCAGGTTTCATTGTTTTACAGACAATGTACCGTCTAGGCTATTATATTCGCCATTATTGGCTTTTTCTTTCGAACAAAGAAAAACATTTATTCGTGAAAAAAAAACATTTAGGAAAAACATTTATTCGTGGGGAAAAAATCTAAAAATAGCTCAATGTGTAAATACTATTATTAGGCTGAGTTACCTATATAGCACAGGTGGACATTCCTGGTAATGGGCACCTGTTTTCTTTTAATTTTAAGTATGAACTTCAAGTTATGAGACTGCATATGTTTGAGATAAGCACGCTACTACAAAGAGTGATACAAAGAAGTAACGCAAAACTATTGGATCTTGAAAATGTTCGTAAAATATGAGATGACAGCTGTGGGTATTAGACTAACAAAAAGAAGACATCTATAGCTATTTCAAAAACGGTCGTCTGATCAAAAGCAACAAGCCAGGATCGAAAAGGATGTCGGTACATTGTATTCGTAGTTAATTTATTCAGATGTGCATGTGGTCAGCGGTGTATTTTTACCAAAATGGAAGACTGTGGAGCAGAGTTTGTGAACTAATGTTTGCGGCTTTGATCATGAAATAGTAATTCAAAAAGAATAGGCCGCTTCCAAGATATGCCTCACTTCCTGCGTACAAAGGAATCAATACGAGGCTCCGTGCATAATTCTCAGTCATTCGTGACAAACTACAGAAGTGCTGTAGTCTTGTATTCACATACGAATCATGACGCACTCCTGGTGACAGGGATCGCTCAATATAATTCAAGCCCAATCTCTAACACAAGCACAAACGCGAATCCGAATCCGAATCCGAACCATAGAGTGGTTTTCAATAGGCCTTTTGCATCAATTGATCACGTGACGATTTTCCCATAGCAACGCCTTGTGTGGAGGGCAAGCCATTCTAACATTCCTTGACAACAGAGAGAGCGTGAGAGACGCCAGCGTGAAACCTCAATACTAGAAGTTCTACCAGTTCCTTTGTTATTCGTTTTCAGCCCAAATTTATCATAACTATTTAGCTTTAAATATTAAAGTTCAGTGTTAGAGGATTTTAAGAGCCGTAAGACGATCAGAAATAGCTTTCTGAAGCCAAAACCGAACCGGACTCTGCGAGTTACTCGCAACATGAGACAACAGCTGGCGCCGGTAAGAAGCTGACTTCGGGAATGTACTTTTCTTCCACGCTTTAAATCGTCTTTATGTTCTAGAAAAATTATGTGATGACAGGAGAATGATGTATCTGAACGCGGTACAGGCTACAGAGATATTATAAACTGATGTACGAATAACAACAAGCAGCCTCATCAAGAGATTCATTCTCCTTCAAGTTGAACGCATACTATGCAGGTTAACCTCACCGCTTCCAATGATTATTGTAATTCGAAACTGTCTTTATTAGTGCTTAGTTGTTACTGTTATTAATCATCTATTTATTTATTTTTTTTATGTTGAGGGCCACGTGTATATTATCTGTACGATATTAAGTGCTACCCTCGATAAATAAAGCAATATTATTATTATTATTATTATTATAGGTTGTTGAGTGGCTGGTTTTCCTATGTGACAGGTTCTCTTTTTTTCAAATCACCAGCAACACTAGAGTCTGTAATCTTGAAATAAAGCCCCTCGTTACTTCGTATTTTGGTGATCCACTGAGACCTTAATCCCATGTCTTTACCGGGGAATTTTTGCGATGAAAGGAAAGTCCATCGTTATAGCGTGAATCACCACTGCATATTTGTGGCACACAACAGTGGTAGCGCGTTCCAGTTTATACAACACCAGCGCCTGCTAGCATCTCCTCGGCTATGGTAGAGTATTAAATAGATACATCTCCTGTCATCACATAATTTTTCTAGAACATAAAGACGATTTAAAGCGTGGAAGAAAAGTACATTCCCGAAGTCAGCTTCTTACCGGCGCCAGCTGTTGTCTCATGTTGCGAGTAATGCACCAGTCAAAGTAAACCCCCACCCCCCCCCCCCCCCCCCCCAACCCGGGACAGGGTGCGGCAAATGTGGGGCAAGCGATCGCTTTTGACACGGTAGAGTGCCCCAGAGGGTGGGGGAAAATCGGTTATTTGATGCCCCACTATGGAGTGTGGGGGAACTGTGGGGCCAACGTGGGGCAAAATGTGGCGGGAATTGTTCATAGAAGACAGTCCAGGCCACTGCAGACTTCTCTGTTCTACTTCCGTGTATAGTTCAGGACGAATTTCAGCAATACTGTCACGTTGTTTGGCTTCTTCTGTGTTCAATCTCATTAGTACATGTAGATCAAGACCCTATTGAGCAATAAAAGACACAACCCAGACCACTGCAAGCTAAAATGTGTGAAGTTTGTAAAACAAAAATGACTTATTTTTAGTGATTTGTCCCCTGGGGTGGGGGCATTTGCCTGCATTTACTGCCCACAATTGCCGCAATAGGTGGGGCATTTTCTGTTTTTTTGCTTTCCCTGTGAGGCAAAATCCCCACTAATCCCCACCCTATCCCGGGTTGGGGGGGGGTGGGGGTTTACTTTGACTAGTGCATAACTCGCAGAGTCCGGTTCGGTTTTGGCTTCAGAAAGCTATTTCTGATCGTCTTACGGCTCTTAAAATCCTCTAACACTGAACTTTAAGATTTAAAGCTAAATAGTTATGATAAATTTGGGCTGAAAACGAATAACAAAGGAACCGGCAGAATTTTTAGTATTGAGGTTTCACGTTCGCGTCTCCCACGCTCTCTCTGTTGTCAAGGAAATGTAACGATTTGCTTATTTCTTTTCATCAGTTATGTTAGTCACATTTTTATTTTTTAATATATATATACAGACATTTTCTGTAGAAATTCATGTAAAGCGCCTAGAACAGCAATGTATAGGCGCTATATAAACTCATTTATTATTATTATTATTAAGGAAAGTTAGAATGGCTTGCCCTCCACACAAGGCGTTGCTATGGGAAAATCGTCACGTGATCAATTGATGCAAAAGGCCTATTGAGTGTCGTAAAACGAAAACAGTGAGCCAATCACAGGAGCAATTAAAAACATCAATGTTTCAATTTAACCAATTACGAGGCAAAGTAAACGCAATTACGCATAACTAACCAATCAAATTCGAAAGCAATTACTTTTCGACACTCAATTGAAAATCGCTCTCATCGCCAGAAATTCGAGACTTTGAGTCCTAATAGTATATAAAGGGTAGACATGCCATGTGTGGTACATTGGGGCACTATAATTCAGAATACATAAAGTACCAACCCGTAATTAAGTAACCCCGCTTACCAGAATGTTATCATCTCTTTTGGTCTGCTTTCCAAAAGAACAAATTAGTTGAATAACTTCTGGCCGTTTAAACGAATACGCTGCAGATTGTAGAGGATAGAACAATCTTTTCAAAGCTACCATTGTTGTTGGATTTGGTCGCTTGTGTCCAGAGTTATGGCAGTCTCAAGACGAGCAATATTACCAGTTTTAGCGTGCAAACATGGAGTCGGAGCTAGGTTCGAATTTTTGGCGATTCCAAAACTTACCCCAACCAGGTTTTAGGGCTAGGGTTCACAGGTAAACAGATTGAAAGAACTGAAAGAAGTAGAAAGAGAAAATGAGCTGAGGTAAAAAAACGATTCACTAGTAAGCTCAACATGATTAGAAGAAGCAGATTTTTACCCAGAAAGACATTCCCTCGAAGGGTGACAAATTCTCAGCTCAGTGCTTGATAAAGGGCTGTCACATTTCTAGAGAAAAGATTGAAAATCACAAGCCGCAGGCAATAAAATTATATGCATCAGGAGCCCATAATTAGGAGCGTCCATCCCGCATACTAGGCCTATGTCACAGCGTTTTCACAAGTTAGGTTATTTTTAGAACGGTTTCCCGCTATTCTTGGGTTGCAATCATTCCTAAGGGAATAAAATCACAAAAGCGTAGCAGCCATGTTGTTGGTATAACAAAAGTAGCTAATGGGGCAGTTTGTTCCACCACTGGTGCAACCCACTTAATTGGCGGCAAAAATGATCTAAAAATAGCCCAACTTGTGGAAACGCTGTGACAGCTATATAGGAGATATGGACGCTCCTGGTTAATATGGGCTCCTGTATGCATTTAAAGTGCCTATGAATCCAAAAGTAAGTTGATCTCGTTTGAAAATCCTTTCGAAATTAGGAAGGACAGCGTTTTCCGTTTCTCAATATCTCATCTCGTTCCAGAGATATTCAGGTTTTTCAAATATGCAAATGAGATTACTTATGACGTCATAACCTTGTCACAGCCTGGAGATAAATCACAAAACGAAGAATATCTCTGCAAATAGTGGGTAAAAACAATTGAAATTTTGCACACGAATAGTACTAAAGAAAATACACACCACTGTGAAAATCATAACGTTGCCATGGAAACACTCTTGGCTTGAAGATAAATTACAATTTTTGTTTCTGTTAGAAAATAATTTGCTTTAAACCACTCACATACAATACATGTGTTGTTCTGATGCGCCCACAGCAGTAAATTGTGTTTAACAAAGGAGAAATTAGGGAATTATATTTCCTCATGGAAGAAGCCTGGGGCAAAGAGTATTTCCATGGCAATGTCATAATTTCCACAGCGATGTGTACTATACATTTGGAAAGGTTCAGTTGTTTTAACCCACTATTTGCAGAGATATTCTTCATTTTGTGATTTGTCTCCAGGCTCTGTCAAGGTAATGACGTAATAGGTCATCTCATTTGCATATTTGAAAAACCTGAATATCTCTGGAATGAGATGAGATATTGAGAAATGGAAAACGCCACCCTTCTTCATTTTGAAAGGATTTTCAAATGAGATCAACTTAAGTTTGGATTCATAGGCACTTTAAGCAAAGGGAATGAGTAGAAAAGAAGGTGATTATGGCTTCGCTTGGTTCAGGCTTGTGCCGTTAAGGTTACTGAAATGTACAGTACGTGTAGACTATCATTTCTGCTTTCTTTGATTCAGTATATCAACTTGAAGGCTCCGTACATTACCAACTGCGAGGAGAAGAATCTAAAAGGTTTCACTTACTACACAATACCCGGATGTCACTACGAATGCGTTCAAGACGAGATTATTGCACAGTGTGGATGCCGAAAACCTGGTTATGAAGGTAAGATAATTAATATTAATATCACAATTTGATTATCCATCAACTATTTTCCCTTCCCGTGATTGGTCGAATTACGTCACGTGACTTGATAATAAGGGTTATCAGTACATAGTAGGTCAACATCTATTGTTCTACTACAGTTCGCGGATGATGTATTTCAAAACATGGATCAAGGAAGAGTCACAGGCGTTATATATTTAGACCCCAACAAAGTCTTCCTTACAGTGAACCATATTGTCTTTATTCGTTTCGCTCGTACCTCACTCACTGTTCCGCAACGCACTGTTTTCGGGGATGTCTCTTCATCTGTTCTTCCAGGAACATGAGTGCTTGGTTTGTACTGGATCCACCATTGCATTGCCTCCTTATTTGCTGATGACACAATGATTTATTGTTCAGCATCCTCTGAGCTTGAGCGTAATTACTCCGGCGCTGCAAGGCAGCCGCCGGAGTTTTAAAATGCAGTATGTCTCTTTTTTTACTCCGGCCTTGCTAGGTAGCGGCCGCAGTCTTAAAATGCAGTCTGTCTTTTTTGTGTGTGTTGCGAGTTGAAACAATAGGTGACATGGTCAACCAATCAGATTCCACACCACTCGGGATACACTCGGGGTTACTTAATTTCTTTACATAACTTAACACAGTGAAAACAATATGGCGGAGACCCGGAAGATATTCAACTTAGATTTTGAAGGAAATTTCTTTCAAATTTGGAGTCCCATCTCTCTTAACTACTTTATGACTTTATGATTCTTGCAGAAGATACAGCACTGGTAACACAGGTAACCCGAAATAAATAACCCAGTGTACCCTAGGATAACACAGGTATCCCGGAAATACAAAGAGAGGGTACCCCATTGATAACACAGCTAAACCGAAACAACTAAGACGATAAAATAATTAGTATTATAGTATTATTTTAGAAAAATAATTGTTAATTAAATTATGAAGCGTTATGCACTCGTGTCCACTCGTGTTCTGATTCGTGTGAAGTTTTAGATCAGATCGTCATAGTATTTGGATTCTAGCATTTTTAGTTACCTGTGCTTCCTAGGGTACCCTGGCTTACTTGAAGTCACTCGTGTTCTACTTGTGTTCACTCGCGTTCTCACTCGTGTGGAATTTGAGATGAGATCGACTGTATGTACGTACTTTCGCATTTGATTGTGCGTTCGTAATGTGCCAAATACGCAGATGTATGAGAGCGTCCGCGTTAAGAATGTACGCCAGAGTTCAAGCTGCGTGCAGCTACAATTTTTGTTGTTCTATCGTCTACCAAAGCTGATGAATGCTGACCTGTACCGCTAACCATGTGGGTTGGAGAGGCGTTGATCGATCGATCGATCGGTAAACAGGAGGCACGCGGCGTATCAACATTACAAATTTATTTTACATTGTTGACATCATAAACTATCGTTACATAACAATTACTAAATAAGGAATATAAAATTAGCAACCCGCGAGACCTCGACATTCTATCGGTCCATCTTAAGTACCTCCTAATTTCATGATTCTTGTGAAGGAACTTTTGTTGACCAAAAAATACATGAATCTTTAAAGCACAACGTTCGTAAACGTTTTAAAGGCACAACATTTGAACAGTGACGACATTCGAAACCGGATGTGCCTACCTAAACAGATTTATGTAAAGGTTTTCAAATATAATCAAAGGTTAGATTTCGTCAGGCGCGCTCAGATAACAAAGGTCAAAACTTTTAGGCAAGACGAGACGAGGAGATATCGATTTCGCTGATTCATTGTCAGAAATATATTCCATCGTGAGCGGGCCGTAAAATTATGCAATACTACCGCCTGTCAAGGATTAAAACTGTTGACAGTTTGGATCAATCCTTATTAAAGTCCAACCACACAGCTAAGGCATGTTTTACGACAGAGTCTTTTTGCTGGATTGAGAGAAATTATACATGTCTGTTAGGGCAGACAGACAGACAGACAGACATATTTTATTTGGTGTTTTGTACATGCAAGTACTTCGACATGGGTCCAATAAATTTCAGTTAAATTAGGTCATGTATATCTCTGTTAGTTGGGAACGGGCATCATGGCGTTAGAGCTTCAGCTCTGATGTTGAAGCAGTTATAAATGAATTTTGCTGAAAGACTAGAAATTCTACTGTCAGGGTTCATGATTGTGCATAATAGGCTATTTTCAGATCGGTGTGCCGTATTTATATTACATTTATTCTTTAGTGAAGCATATAATTCCTTCCTTAGGTTTCATTCATTATTTATGCCTGGGGGGGGGGGGGGGGGGGGGGGGGAGGGGGAGGGTGGGGGGGGGGGGGGGGGGGGGGGGGGCGGCAAGATTCGTTCTAAACAACAACAAAATGTCTTCACCCCCCTCCAAACAAAACAAAAATTTCATAACCCCCCCTCACACAATTCTGAAAAATATAGAGAACCCCCCCAGAGGACTAAACACGGACTGAACATTATGTGGATCGGGTCCACTAAGAGGATTTTTTTAAAATTAAGGCTTCTGAGATCCCCCCTCTCATGCTCTTGAATTTTTGATGCCCCCCCCCCCCCCCCCCCCCCCCTCATTCTTGCCAGCCCCCCCCCCCCCCCAAGCATAAATAATGAACGGTCCCTTAATATGGGGAAAGCTGAAGAAGATCAACTTTGACGGCAAAAATCTTCATTGAGCTCTTAAATGAAGTAAATACCAAGCAGAATATATACAATGTAACTTTAGCTTTATATCTCAAGTAACTTCAGGCCGGGATTTTTGTCCTTAACATACCCCCAGCATAGATTTTAAAGATCTTCAATTCTCAGTCGATATATTTTCATGTAAGTTGTCGAAACTATAAAAATACCTAATATTTGACTTCTTAATCGGTTTTGAAGTCTTCTTAAGTGTCACGTGACATTCCTCAGTTGATGACGTCATAAAACGCGTTTCTTGAAATGGGGGAAGCTTAATTTGCTATCACACTGCTTAAAATGACATTTGCATTGTAGTTCCGCCTTCTAATGTGGTATCCGTCACTTATATTACAGGATATTTTACCATTTACCATGTCACGTGACCTGTTTCCCTTAATAATTACTTCCGTTATGATCTGAACATGATTAAAAGGCGGAGTGTTCAAGCCCTTAGTATGAGTCGTACAACGATGAAGAAAGAAGATTCATTTAAGTTTACTTTCCGTACCCCATTTTTGTCTAAAGGTTTCAACCGTTTAACGGTCGTTTTCGAGTCACGTGACACAACTTTGAAAAATACAGGAAGTTCATATTGTAACAAATACTGATAACAAACAGCCTACCGAGTTTCATAACGATTGGATGAAGCTTCCCCTTTAAATAAATATGCCAAATTAACAGGCGAGTCACGCCTTAATATGCTTGAGATAGTACTGCATCAGCTAAGTTTTCCCTAATCCGAGTCCGAGATGTAATTTTAGACTTGTCATCTAACTATATCATATATTTAGTTTAGTTTAGGTGTTCAAGTGGAAATTGTGAACGAATTAAGTTGGAAGACAACTTGCAAAACATACGATATGGAGCGGACATGGAGAAGCTTGTGCCGTGTTTAGTGTATCGAAACTTCAAACAGGTCCGTCGAGCTAAACTTGCCAGTAAAATTACTTCGGTTCTTATTTTTAACTATGAAGAAGCAAAGACCGATACAATGTAGAATTTTGAAATTAGTGGTACAATATTTCGGCTGGCCACACCAGCCTTCTTCAGGTACAATGAAGACAATTTACATTGGCGTGTATTTTGAACTTGATACTGAGCTGTCATAAAACAGATTACAATATGATAGATCGTGGTAGCCTTTAGACGTACCACCAACCTGCGTGACCTACTCGTTAAAGCTACACTCCCTTCTAACTCGACTAATTCTCAGCTCCAACTCCCACCTGGCTCGTTCCGTTGTAGGAAGAACTGCGCCACTTGCCCTTACATTTCTGACGGACTTACTAACTATACTTTCTTTGCTACCGGTGAAACGCGCTCTATCAAATTTAACCTGACCTGTAACACCAAAAATCTAATCTACATGATTCAATGTAACCGCTGCAATCTACAATATATAGGTGAGACTAAACGACGCTTAAAAGACAGATTTAACGAACACCGCCGGACGATAGATAACTCTAACAACAAATCTAAACCCACAACAGTTGCCGAACATTTTCTTAATTCTCCTAATCACACTGCCAACGACATGCAACTTATTCCTATCGAAAAAATATTTTCTAAGAGAGACTCTATACGTAAGGCCAGAGAAGCGTTTTAATCGCACAGGCGAGAACACTCGAACCTCATGGCCTTAACATCCGGGAAGAGTCATACTAGATATCTGTTTTCACCTTCTTAACATTTTTTCACGATCTATGAAACAAAGGAAAACAATACGCCTTATTAGTATTCTCTATATAGAGAATACTTATGTCTGACCTTAACTTGACGAGCTAAGTTTTTATGGATTAAGACTGCTGAAATGGTGGATGCTGATTTGCCGAATGGGTGTGACCATGTTCTAAGTCAGGATATGGAACTTTTAACTGCAAAATATTCATACTGAACTTTTATACACATGAAAGATAGAAGTTACAATAAACAATGAAGACAATGGAAATAATAAGAAAAAAAACATGACAATCAGAGCTCCCCTTCAATAATCTTGGAAAAAATATGAAGAAAATAGAAATCTTTCAGCAGTTCAATATTATCTGCCCATGAGTCATCTCGTTTGATTGTCAATACCACAGTTTCTTTTGCTGTCCACACAACAAAAAAGCAGAAACCCCTATTAGTAAGGTGCAGTTGTCCTTGCACCTGGTGCCAGTATACATGGTCTTTCTTGGGGGCATATCCTGTATTGGTGCTGCTGTCTTTCTGCAAGCAAAAGGTTTTTACTGATTCAACAGCCTCTTGAATGGTGCAATCACGTGCCGTGTCTCAGAATACCACTCTTCTCCAGCCAAATCCCTGTCTCCTCAACAGGCAAACCAGTCTGTGAAGTAAAAGACTTTATTGATTCACACTCATTGTTTGTCCCCACGCTACAGCCTTGACTCTGGAATATCGTATTCCCCTAAAAGTCTTTTGATTAACGATGGAGTAGCTCTTTTTGCTAATAAAACACAGCCAAAATTACTGGCAGTGAGCCTCCCATTTCTCACCAGGTTCCATAGTGGATTGTCTCTCTGGCCAATGGTGATACTAGAAATTTCTCTTATAAGGTTGTCGTCGACCTTCGTCTTGTTTAACAGGTACGATAGCTGATTATCATTTCCTTGGATTGCAAGAAATTCTTCTGAATATATAATCTCCGTAATTGATGGAATGGGAAGTCGTTCCACTGATGCAGGTTCGGGTGACATTAGCCAGCACAATCCTGTGAACTTTCCATAACTGCATCAATATAGTGCTGAATAAAGGCTTGCTCGATCATCTTGGGTTGGATTTCTCTGTAAGGCTATGTAGTTCTTCTTAGTTGGAGGAAACATCTCTGAGACTGATATTGTTGCCGCGTTTGCCTTTCTTTTACGCCATGTGCACTCATCGTTCGTTCGACTCACGTTGTATATTCCATGGATGACTATAGCGGCGGCATGGCTACACTTAAACGCTCCTCTAGGGCATTCACATTCGCTTGATGTAATCTCGTTCTGTCCATCAAGATAAACCTAATAATCCAAGGTAAGAAGCGAACAAATAAACCTCAATTCGTGCCTTAAAATTGGAGCACAACTCCACAGGCTTCAAGCAACACGTGGTGTCTTTCGAACCCGAAACTTACCGTCACATTATACTGCTTTTTCTTCATACTCGCTTGGACTTGACCTCGCAAAATACCCTGACTAAATGAAAAACTATTTACATGATCGGACTTATAATGATTCTCCCCTCTAGAGATAGATTTCTTTTCGCCAGCGAAGAAAGAACTGAGAGCAGATATCGAAAGCGACGCCATCTTGTTTAAGCTATTGGTTTGTTTAGAACAGAAAAGTTTGGTACCATGGTAACGTGACGTCACACTGTCAGTACTAAAGCCGTGACGTCACGTTACCATGATATCAAAATTTTCTGTTCTAAACAAGGTCTCGTGTTAGTAGCGTGACCGTAGAGAAGCTTTGTTTTGATGTGATTTCTGCGTGATTTACTGTTTATTTCGCCACTGAAGCCAAGAATTAACTCTGAAAACGAGACAAAGAGAACCACCTGGGACCAGGGATCGAAATAACCAGATATTGTTCGACTAATTCTTCAAGAAGTTAGTAGTTTTTACTGCAGTCTTAAAAAAATATTATTGGTGAAACTTTAATGTTTTGGTTGGTGTTTAAAGTTTCCTAAAAAGGAAATGAAAACGCATTTAATGATGTCACCTAAATGTTTATATAGTTGACATAACAGTATATATAAAGTGACCCCTAAATTTCTTGAAAGTCACTAAATATTTGCATTTCATGTACCCCTAAAGGAAGCAAAAGTTCCTATATATCATCCCTGAAAGTCACTGATTGTAATAATTTGCAAGCCTTTACCAATGCTCTTAAAGTCACTGAAAGTCAACATTTAGTTACTTTACATACCTCCCTAAAGTTCCTGAAAGTTGACATTTAGTTACTTTACATACCTCCTTAAAGTTACTGAAAGTCGACATTTAATTACTTTACATACCTCCCTAAAGGTACTGAAAGTTAACATTTAATTACTTTACATACCTCCTTAAAGTTACTGAAAGTCGACATTTAGTTACTTTACATACCTCCTTAAAGTCACTGAAAGTTAATATTTAACTACTTTACATACCTCCTTAAAGTTACTGAAAGTCAACATTTAGTTACTTTACATACCTCCCTAAAGTTTCTGAAAGTTGACATTTAGTTACTTTACATACCTCTTTAAAGTTACTGAAAGTCAACATTTAATTACTTTACATACCTCCCTAAAGGTACTGAAAGTTAACATTTAATTACTTTACATACCTCCTTAAAGTTACTGAAAGTCGACATTTAGTTACTTTACATACCTCCTTAAAGTCACTGAAAGTTAATATTTAACTACTTTACATACCTCCTTAAAGTCACTGAAAGTTAATATTTAACTACTTTACATACCTCCTTAAAGTCACTGAAAGTTGACCTTTATGAACCTTTAAAGTGTTCCTTAAACACAGCATTTTGTTGCATTTAAGAACTCATGTAAAGGTCATTAAATATGAACTTTAAGGATTCTTAAAGTTACAGTAAAGGACACGAAATCTCACATTTCAGTCGCCTTTCGGTACCTTTCAAACTACCTTAGATATACATTTTCGCCTAGTGAATAAAGAAGCCTTAGCCATGTTTTATACTATCATAAAACACGATGGGCATTTGAGAACATGAGAGAAATGTTAAAGCACAAGCCGAAGGCGCGTGCTTTCAACATTTCTAGAGTGTTCTCAAACGACCAGAGTGTTTTATGATAGTATAAAACATGGATTTAAGGCTTCTTTATCTGTTTTATAATATAGATTTATGCGCGCGATGAAAGGAAACCGCCAGTTGAAAACTATATAACACTGCTAACCATGTTATATACTCTGATAAAACATGGCTTCTTAGCCAATCAGAGCGCGCGTACTATCGTATCTATATTATAAAACTCTATATTGAGAAACAAGGGGAAATGTTTTCTATTTCCTTTATAAAATAATCCACAGAAAATAAGTACAACAAAGGAAAATCGCGCGTTTATTATGATCATCAAAATATAAATTCTCCTAACTCGTGCAGTCGTACGTCATGAACTTATCACATGACTAAATCAGTCAGTTTTGTCAATCTGATTCAGTGAGTTTGAAAACAGTTCCCTAGCTAAGAAAAACCTTTTAATTGGAGCCCAAAATTACACAGAATGATGAAGAAAAAGAAGCTCTGTGGACTAATGCTGAAACTGGACTGACAATCACGGAAGCACGTAATGTTCAACAGTTCATTTTGCCTCATGGACTTTACGGCGTGGATCAAGCGGGGCGCCGGTTTTCGTACCAAACAAAGTTTGCAGGAGATCAAGACGTGTTGCAAGAAAGGAGGATATTTTGGATTTCTCTTTAAAACTAGAGATACAAAGCATGGAGTCATCCCTCGGGTCATCAGTTGTTTGTACATTCTGTCTTCCAAGGACTAGAATAGTTCTTCGTCGATTCGCCGTGTGTCGTGCCTCATGCGGTCGCATACGGCGGCAGGTTGTTTTCATCAGACACTTCAGGCTTGATCAGATTTCCTTGCCATTCTCATCCTCTACGGCACCTGTAGAGAGTCATACTGAACCGTACATTCCTCAATTAACCAAGAGTAGTCGAAAGGGACGGCGTTGGATGGAGTTGTACAAGACTGTAGCACTTGGATGTTGATTAACTTTGGTCAGGTTTGTGCTCCACATTTTGCTGTACTTTTGATTTCCATTAATATTTCAACCTCTATTTTGTGCATCTAGATCATGTTAGAAATATTTAAGACAGGATTTTTTTAAAGTTCTCCGGCTTAAATCTACCAAACAATAGTTTTTAATTGAGCTTAGTCAGCCAAAATAGACTGTTTAATATCGCACAAATTGCGAGCAACTCAACTTTGTTCACATAAATGAATGTTGTAATTCGTACTTTGAGATTGTTTTGAGTTCAATAAAACATCGGCTTGTTCCTAAACTAACAACACATTGTCGTTTCTTACAATACTGTAGCTGGTTCTTCGTCGAATTGAATTTAGTGCTCAATGTTTTTAGAAAAGTGTAGGAATTATTTCGCCGAGTTTCAAATTGAGTTCAAGGGCACGATGCTGGCATAATTTGCCATGTTTCTATAGAGTTATAGAAACACGGCTTTCAACCAATCAGAGCGCGTATTTTCTGTGGGTTATTTTATAAAACAATTTATTAAATGGCGTTACCCTAGGATAACACAGGTAGCCCGAAAATACATAGAGTATTCTTGGTTTTCATGTAACGTCATCAAAAAACAAAAAAGTCCTACAATGCTGTTCTTTTTATATATTATAGATAAAAGACAACAAATTAAATTTCACGTCGATAAGGTGTATTTTTCCGGAGTAAATACATTTTTAATTTTGACAGAGCTAAACGAGTTCTTAAAAAAATGGGGGGGGGGGGGATTTCATAGCTTTTCTGGAACTCGAAACCTCACTCTCCTGCTCGTAAAGCAGACGTCGCAACCACTACGCTAACCAACCATCGTCGCTCAAGCTCCGTCAAATTTTAAATTTTATAAGCATGTACGTAAATTAGTTCCCAGTTGTCTAGCGGCCACTACTAATCTAGTGTATTCTTGGCCAATCAGAGGTCGGAGCATTCCTGTATATAGCCGCTTCTTTTCACTCGCCGCCATCTTGGTTGACGTTAACAAAATATTCCTCCGGTTAGCTTCTATTGTTTGGTCAACCAAAATTGCCGCCCGCGTCTTTGTTATCTGAATCTCCAGAGACTGATTGCAAACCATCAATACTTTTGATAAGCCTTTAGTTACCACAGAAAACTATTTCAACGTTCCCTTTCAGGAGGAACAGACGTACCGATATGTCGTGGTAATCAGCTGACCTGTAGACACACTGTCGAAGGTAGGTATATCAATGAACCTTTGACATAAATTTAATTAAATATTCTAAAAAAACAAACGAGCATTGTGAGGGCCATTATGTAAACTACCGGGAAACCGGTAATAATGTTTGTCACCCTCCATAAATAAAGATTCTACTACTACAGCTACTACATTGACTACGACATCATGTTAGATGCATGCTTGTGGGAAACGAGCGTTTTATTAGAAACGTTACTGTAACTGCTGACAGCTCGAATGGTTTTAGGATTATAGATTACTTATCACGTATTAAAATAGAATCTGATTGACAGCTGATTGTTAGCTAAGACGCGGTTAGCGTCATGGTTTAGTAAAAGAGAAACACGCGAGGGGAACAGAGAACCGTGAAGTTGTTGCGTACGAAGGAGAACGCATGCTAATCTTGCGTTGGACTCCCTGTGGTCATGTGTGGGTTACCTGTGCTTTCCCAGGCAAAAGAAATCGAGACACACTTTCGGAATAAATTATCTCGGCCGGGAAACTGGTCAGTGCATGGTTTATTTGTCTTATTTTCCCCATTCAATGCAATGATGTTTAAAAAGTTCGAAAGTACGATTTATCAATGCCCGAGGAAAGTGTGTACTACTTCTGGAGCATTAATTGGCAATTGTCGGCACGGTTGAATTGAAGACGTGTGGAATCCACTCGGCCATTAATTTGTGCTCAGTGAACTATCGACAAACCGAGTGAATCTGCGATCGAATATTCCGTTGGCTTGCTCGCTGTGTTCAGTGTGTTGGATTGTGCTTCTCGCTGAACAGATACGAAAACTACAAACATCAAGATACTATAAATATAATCATACCTGAAGAGAAATATTTGACAGTGTCTTGTGCGAGTTGTGAAGATTTAGCTTTTTAAACACTACAGTCTACACGTGTGTGCATCTTGCGCCATTATATATGCATATTAACACTGCATTCAGGAAAATTAAGAGTTGATCAATAATCACACTTGGAGTTGGATAAGTCAAGGAACTTTTAAAAATATCAACACAAGGTGAGAGAAATTTAAAGTATTCTTTATTGCTATGCATGTAAATGGCAAAGATCATGTGTGCATGATATGTTGACATATATAAGCTTACAGGCACAATTAATCTACCAACATTGATCAGAAATTATTCTGCAATAACAATGGACACTCAATATTCTGTAGGCAGCATTGACCTCACTTGAAGAATAATTTGAATGCTCTGAAAGAACTGGGGTGTATAGTGCGCTGTCTGTCAAGATGGCCGACGCGTTAGTGTCTAAATATTATGGCGAGAAGCAAAATCGTGGTTTAATGAGAAGTTGAATTATATACTGAGAGAGTTTAAGATGTCTGGAACTGCATTAGAAGCTCGTTTGACAAAGATCGAAAAGAATACTCAGACGAACAGTAAAATTCACTAATATTTTACTTCAACTATACCCAATTACTATTTAGAGCTACTTAAACTCCTCTCCTAATTCATTTTACGATAAACTTCATTAACCGTATTAGTTTGGTATTGTATTGTATTGTATTGTATTGTATTAGTATGGTATTTACTGGTTATTTCATGGTTTTCTATGGAATACGGGCAAATATTTCACGAGAAATTTGTATTATTTAGTATACAACAAGCCTTTAGGCGAGTTGTATACCAAAATAATATGAATTTCGAGTTAAATTTTCGCCAGTATTCCATAGAAAACCATGAAATAACCATAGTATCCTATAAATAACAAATTTACAAAAAGATTTATCACGAAAACAAAGTAACTTTGTTTGCAAGTTTTCTTGGCGGAAAACACAAATTTCGAGTGGCGGCCGCGCACGTCTGCAGACTAATTATGTATTCAAAATGGTGAATTCTTATTGGCTAATAAATAAATGGCGCGAAATTTCCTGCATTTTGATTGGCCTTGACCTAGCCATGAAATACCGCTCTGTATTTCATAGAAAAACCATGAAATACCGCCCTGTATTACATAGTAAAGCTGAGCTCTGATTGGCTGAAATATAATATTTATAGGATAATGTATTGTATTGTATTGTATTAGTTTGGTATTGTATTGTATTGTATTGTATTAGTTTGGTATTGTATTGTATTGTATTTGGTATTGTATTTCATTGCATTGTATTGCATTGCATTGCATTAGTTTGGCATTGCATTGCATTAGTTTGGCATTCCATTGCATTAGTTTGGCATTGCGTTGCATTAGTTTGGCATTGCATTGCATTAGTTTGGCATTGCACTGGGACTTGTCCCCTGAAACGGGATTAGTGCCCCAACACCGGGATATGTCTGCCGGAATTGTCTATCTAATTGGGATTTATCCCACGGGACAGGGAAATGTCCCGGGATATGTCCCCTGGGAAGGAATATGTCCCATGGGACAGGGAAATGTCTCGGGATCTGTCCCATTCGTTGTTTTCTTCCTCAGAAACAAGATAAGGATTATCAACAACTCTCATTTTCAGATACAAGCTGTACCGATATATCAACTTCTTAATTGAAATATAAAATGATTCAATAAACAATTATTACTTTGAACAAAACATCAATAACGTGATATAATTAACCATCAACAATCGATCATTTTCAGTTAAAAAATCGGTCGTATTTCAATCACACTGAGAAATCAATTTGAAATGTTAAAAAAGCAACAGTAAACGCATATGCACTTGGAATAACTTTGTAATTAGAAGATAATGTCTTTTTTAAACTTGGAATATGCGAAAACAAAATAATAAATGGTAAGTATACATTGCCACTTTATGTCAGTGTTGGTGGCTGCTCTGTCAAGCGTAGAATATGGTTCATATCTGTTCATGCTAAGATGCATAGTCTTGCATTTAGTTAAGATGCGGTACGGTAGACTGCATCATCTCCGAAACTTAGCACGAGCATCTGAAACTCTTCGACGTTTGTTACCTCGCCACTTTCTTTATCTCGTAGGTTCGGGGGAGCTTGGTGCCTTGTTTGAAGAGTTGCGAGAAAACTCTAAGTAACATTTTCTCAACTCCTTTGTCCCAGTACCGCCTCTTATAGACAATGCACCGCTGGTCGAAGGTGGGACAGTGTTGGTGGATTGTGAGACGGTTTCCCATCTCTTGATCCTTTCCTGTTGGCTTTCTGACTCGGAGGGAACCTCAGAATTTGGCTCAAGGCTTACGAGATAGGACACCCTCTTTGCTACATGTGTTGAGTCGAGGTGTTGTGCTAACTCATCGCCTTCTAATTTCTCGTCCACGTCTTTTGCTGTTATAGTCAGCTTTCCTTTGATCTCCTCTAACACTGCATGATTTCTTCATTTGCTTTCTCCTCTATCGCTATTGGACGTCCTTTCTTTGGGCTTTGCTGTGGTTGAAACATTTTGGCCAGGTTCTTTTGGGCCTCAACAGAGCGCTCGATTGTATTTTCTAGCATATAGTTTGTTCATGCTGTGGACTCTGTATCAAGAGTCAGCTCAACTACTCTCGCTTCTCTTGGGGTTCTTTGCTGACCGATGACACCGCTGCCTGTCTGAATTTGGTTGGATATAAGCACCCTTTGTCAATGCGCCCGTACCGTATGCCGATCCTGTTAAAAATGTTCGAGACTGTTGCTGTGAACGGTGGATCCACTTCTTGTCAAGAAAAACATCCTACAGTCCATGCCGCCATTCTCAGCCACAATGACAGCTACCGGCCGAAATATCTCATGATAATTCTTCAACAGCTTGTAAAGTTATTTAGTGACATGTACAACAATTGGAGCTGGCCCATCTAATCCAGTCTTGTGGTCTTTCACCAATATGACGTAACTGTCGTCTTTCTCGCGGCATATGGCACTCTTGAACTCTGAGAAAAGAAACCCCTGAGCTATTCCAGCCCTCTGAGCGTTTAAGCGAATGATCTGGGGAAAAAAGAGTCTCTTGCCCGATTTTGCTGACTGAGGGAGTAATCATTTGATGGTATTGCATTGGCCAGCATTTCTTTATCGTAAACTGCAGCCTGTGACTTCTGCATATTATGTATCTCGTGTAGAGTTAACGTTGTTTCCCATTTGTCAACTCGCTTTTCGTTTCGCTCTTTCTTTAAGTATGGCTTGAGCGCCTCCTACCCACCTGTAATAGCTGCAGCAGTTGACAGAAGTTCCTCCACAGCAACATAAGAGAGCTGCATGCTGTTCTTGCAGTTTAGCAGAAAGTGTAAAAATTTGTCCAGGGAGGTAATGTATAGTTGTATTTGGTTTGCATCTTAAGCTTGCCAGTAACTCCTTCCATGCTAAGAACGAAGTGGTCCCAAATTTCGTCACTGTATCGGAAAACGTCGAAGGCCAACTTGCGGTTGCACGACTCGCCGAGGACAGTCATCAGCCTGTATATCTTACTGGTCTCTTCATCCCTCATTCTGGCCTTTGAAGGTGTCGCCAAAATTAAACCAAGACGTTTTGGCGTTTGAAATCGTGGAAACATGACCTTTCCTGATCCATGACCGCATAGGTAAACGCCTGGGTCGATACCTGGGTAGACGTCATCTCATCAATGCATCATTCTCCATGGCGCCTTTCTATCACAAAAACATCGATTTTTAGATAATATACAGTTTATGAGTTGTTAGTAAAGGAAAAAAAGTCATGTTAGTGAAAATTGTAAGTCATGTGGTGCAGTGGTTAAGCGCTTCGCACTCGCCTCTGTGGCCCAAGTTGGATCCCCGGACGCGGCGCCACATGTAAGTTGAGTTTGTTGGTATCTCGTCCTTGCTCAGATGGTTTTTCTCCGGGTCCTCCGGTCAGTCCCTCGCTCCACAAAAACTAACACGCTAATTTCCAATTCGATCTGTGATTTAGATGTCGTGCATCACGGAGCAAAAAAAATCGGTTTCCACATTGATTGTCTGGTCGCGTTGGAATAACAGTGATCTTTAGACCCTTTGTCACATCAGGTCATTGCACTTATGACCGTCAGTTTGGGAGCACAACCCTGAGGCTTGCCTTATTGAGCTGAATTTTTCCACATGGGTCTTGATACCAATTTTCACTTATGAATGAGGATCTTTATAAAGATTCATGGTGAATCCCTTGGTTTTATAAGGAATGACTGGGAGGGTCTTTATACAGCTATTTTAAAAAATAACGACAAACAACAAGCGACATTCCCAGACCGAAATGTATTGTGGTTGTAGACGAAAGTCTGGTGAATTCGTTTCTTTTTGGGTCATAAACTTTAATAATAATAATAATAATAAATACTGTTTATTGCCCTCTATTGCAGAATAAACCTGAATTAAGACGAATATTAATGTTCCTGCGAATCAATTTTTGAATTCACTGTAGTTTATCCATTTCGCACAGCTCGACAGTTATAACCACAATCCATTTCGGGCTGGGAATGTTGTTTGTCGTTTGCTGATTGTCTGGGACAACCTATTTTCAAATAGCTGTAAACACGCCGGCACAAATGATCGTAAAAACGGCAGGATTTCTATATTTTTAAAAGTTTTTCACATAGAAGAATGAATTTTGGTAGGTTTGTAAAAAGGTGTAAACAAAAAATATTAACCTGATGAGTGAAGCTAATATAGCCATCACTATGACGTCACAATGGTGTCATTTATCCTTTTCTAATAGGTATGGTATAGTAGCTACTGTCAAGGTTGTTACTTAGTTTCGGGGTAACCTGTGTCCCGACCCATAAGCCTCCGCGGAATGAGCGAACACGAGGATTCAGGATTCCGCGACAAGGTTGTACCTTTTCTTCTTGGTCAACATTAATTGCAAGATTAATACCATCATTAAGTACTCTAAAGGTTCATTTACGTTGTAAGGTACGGTCATAGAAATGAGAGGCAAGTAAAGTTGGTAAAGTGTTGATTTAACTGTGGAAAAGCGTCTTCATTCAACTTCGTGCGTGACAACAAAAAACAACTACGACAAACACTGATACGGCTACGGCGAACCCTTGCACGGCTACAGTACAACCTTCGGGATTGTTATCGACCAAAGAAAGTCAAAAAGCAAACGGAAAGCCCTGGGACGAAGGAAGGGAACGTTCGGAAGGGAACGTTCGGAAGGGAAAATACCTGAAATTTCGACTGCAAACGTGACAGAAATGGCGGCAATATCTAGCGTGGCCGAAAGAGACGAGCCAGCGGAACTCGAAGAAAATTTGCTAGCGGATGAACGAACCAAAGGGTTCTCGGAAACAGCAGTATTGTCCGAAATCGGGGCGAGAAAGAAAATACCCACTGAGAAAGGCAAGAATTATGAGGAACAAAGGTAAAAAAAAAAGCGAACAATTGCTTTATCAAGTGTTAAAAAAGAAAATGAACAAAATTAAACCACTGTTGTCAAGCTTTCTAAATGAGTAACTAGTGCGTATGGAAGTGAAAGAGCTAGGTGATTTATTTGCCATGTTACAGGAAACTCATGAGTTGTATATGGTTGCATTGGATGATGATGACGAATTAAAACAGGCAGCTAATTGGTACGATATTCATGACAAAGAAGTACTATTTGAATGAGGCAAAGAAGTTGCAACAAGAGGAGTTTGATAGGGGCTCTGTGAGATCTAAACAGTCACACTCGAAGCATTCGTTTGCATCTGGTCCTTCTAATAAATCAAGTTTGATTAAAGCCAAGGCTAGAGCAGCTGAATTAGAAATTAAGGCAGCCATTTTGAAAGTAATTCAGGCCCTGAGAATGGCTACAGAAGAACTGGAGCTAAGGCAAGCATTAGCTCAGGCTAAAGCTGAATAAAAAATTTACGAGCACTTTGAGATGGAAGAAATTGACAATGATTTGAATAACCAACTGGGCTCATTGAAAGTAAAGTTTACTTCGACCCCATTGTCATTCAAGGTTTACCTCACGCCACTCACGTTAAACCCAGTCCCAGCTAATAACTTCTCAAACTCATTAATAATTCATGAGCTTTTTAGTCAATCAGAGGGCTGCATTTGGTCACATGCATGGTCACTAGATGAACATCACTAGTGTTTCATTGGGTATGAACATGACTAGTGATGTTCATCTGTGTTCTCATTGGGTATCAAGATTCATGCATGTGTTGGACCTAATTAAGCTACAAGGATTACAAGGATTTCTGAAATGATTACAGCATAAGTATGACTTTACATGTACGTGGAGAAGTGAAGGAGAAGACGGAAATAAAAATCGGTGTCCAGAGTGTGACTCGAACCATCATCCTCATGGCTGCTCTTGACTACTAGTCCGCTGTCTTGCCCACTACACTATCAGACCGTTTGTTGAAATGACCGTGACAAAATAACAATCACAACCCTTGTAGTCTATAATTGCATGCAATAAAATTCCAGGCAACAATACTTTCATCGTACTTTCATCTTTCTCGGTGTTTGGATCCCCCTCATTGCGAGCATTTATGTGCGAAGCCGAAGCAGAACGGTCGTCCCCTTACAGTGGAAACGTTGAGCGATCCGCTGTCACCGCTACCGGCATTGACTCCAAACGTGCTTCTCACCGGAAAGTCGAAGTTAATCCTTCCTCCCCTGCAAAATTCCAGAGTGAACTCAAGACGTTTATCGTAGGCGACGATGGAGACGAGTTCAGCACATTGCTGAGAAGTTTTGGAGTCGGTGGAAGAAAGAATATCTTCAAATCCTACAAGCGAGGCCCAAGTGGACTAGGCAACGAAGAAACTTCAAAGAAGGAGACGTAGTATTGTTGACAGACGTCAACACTGCGAGGATTAAGTGGTCGTTAGCTAAAGTTATCAGTACGCGAGTGGACGATCTGAGTCTGGTCAGATCGGTAACCATCCAGACCTCCAGTGGATCAACGCTGGATCGCCCTGTGAACAAGCTCGTGCTGTTGGTGGAGTCCGCAGAAAGAAGACCGGGAATTCCCGACGAGGAGCCAGACAAGCAGTAGGAACGGTATCGTTAAATAAAACAGATTAGGCTAAGAGACATTTATAAGAGACACATTTAACGGAAATGTTAAGTTTAAAATTGTTCAAATTTTAGAGGATATTACTTAGTTTCGGGTTACCTGTGTCCCGACCCATAAGCCTCCGCGGGACGAGCGAACACGAGGATTCAGGATTCCGCGACAAGGTTGTACCTTTTCTTCTTGGTCAACATTAATTGCAAGATTTATACCATCGTTAAGTACTCTAAAGGTTCATTTCCGATATAAGGTACGGTCATAGAAATGAGAGGCAAGTAAAGTTGGTAAAGTGTTGATTTAACTGTGGAAAAGCGTCTTCATTCAACTTCGTGCGTGACAACAAAAAACAACTACGACAAACATACGGCTATTATATCTTTTTCAAATCTCTTGTTTATGAGAATGAAAGTATCGAAAACCCGTTCTCAATTGGTTGAGGTAAATGAAAGTCATTAAAGTTTAAATTTTGGTAATTTTCCCGCCAAAAATGTGTTCTTTTTATAGAAATAGTGAATCGTCCATAACTTTGAATATATTTATCGTAGAAAGTTCAAATTTTCGTAATCTGTTTGATTTTCACCAAAAAAGGAGGCGGCAATTATTCCAAAAAATGTAGTTTTACTTTGTTACCAATCTGTCAACATTTCGTCAAATTTAGAGTAGAAGAAAGGAAATGGTGTTACTTTTACGTTTTTTGTCACACTTAATCCTGCCGTTTTTACGGCTATTCGTGCCCGGCGTGATACACACTTTATTATAGAGTGAGAGCCTATATAAAGGTTCACGATTGAGGCGTTTTCTCTTGTTTCAACAAACGACTGTGTCAATATAGGTCCTCTCTCTCTAGTGGTCTATATAAAAACCCACCTGATTGGTTTGCTTCATCTGATTGGACAACATGCTCATGAAGTATGCATTATTTTAGAATGCACTCTTATTAAAGGCTTTTCAAGACTGGTTTCAATTTCAAATTTCAGAGAGTATCGACGTGATGTCCCACTGTCACTGTCCCACCCCCTGCAACCACATCGAATACACATACGAACCGTCCTACTCGGAGTACCCATCCCCTGGCACATCGCAGCAACTGCGGATAAAGTTCGAGGGGTATAACAAGAGTCTTGAGTATCAGAGGTAAGTCTCAACATCTCAATTTGATGCGTTTCTAGGGACTCTAAGTCCCTAGAGATCAGACAACTAAACGCGAACTGGGTAGAATATTAAAGGACATACCATCATCTCTACTGACAGCTCGTACGTTTAAAAACAAATTAGTACAAGCATAAAACACCGTTTTCTGGTACCGACAGGCACAATATCTCTTGATTCTCGAGCTATGAAACGTGCCTCTTGTATTAATAATTAACCACTACGTGTCTGCTTAGCTTGTAAACAGTTTTTATATCATATTTTTAGCTATGGTTTTATATCGCTGTTTGGCATTATTTAATTTGTCTGTCTCTTATGTAATATTTACAATATGAGCGGCCGAATTGTATGGGATTTATAATGGCCAGCCGCTTCGATGAGCCACTGTAAATCCCATACAATTCGGACCCGAATATTGTAATGTACTTATGATATGCACTATATAAAATTTAAAACATTTTTGAAATTTTGAAAAGCGTTAAAAGCTTCGTAGCAATAGTTTGCGCCAGGGACATGCGCAGCGTGCACGGCAAGAACATGTCCCACATTGGAGAGACGGTCTGTAGCATTAAGAGCAGTTGCATGAACCTTGCAAAGGGCTGTTATCGCAGTTCGGCCATCTTGGATGAAACAATAGTTTTGGCCCCGGTAGCCTCGCACTGGTTGGTTTCAGAACGAGTTTACCGGACGAAAACAAAGGTTTTTATTCTCCTGGGACTCAACATGGCCGCCGTGCAATAAAAGCCCATTTCACCCTGCCCGGGATAAGAGAAGTCAGTGATAGGTTGTGAGACCTCCCTCGTAGTAACACTAGCATGTTAGTATCCTGTATCCGTCATTCGACACAGGATTCTTGTTAGCTTAGTTAGTATTCCAGGTCTGTATCATTCGATACAGACTACTAATAGGGCTTATTAGTATTCTGTATCATTTTATTCTGTATCAAATGATACAGAATACCAATAGCTGACTATAGAATCTTGTACGGGGTTTAGAGGTACCATGTGACCTGGATGCTGCGTTTAAATTGGTTAGCAATTATTAATGAATACTATTATGTATATATACTTATTACATATTTAGAGTCGATATCAGTGCCGGTGAAGCCGCCTCACTGGTTAGCTCAGTTGGTAGAGCACGGTCTAGAGTGCGGGAGGTCGGGGGTTCGAATCCCGGCCGCGTCCTTGGGCAGAGACGTTTATAAGCCGTTGGCCTTGACTCCTTCTACTTCTAATCAGTATTTGAAGGGGACGTGAAAGAACCTGTTGTACTACTCGAAAAAGAGCAGGGGATTGTCACCTGGTACAGCAGCCTGGCCATTGCACTAACCACACTCGACATTGTAAACTGCGTGGCAGCTATTAGCGCCGTGAAGCAGTCCGAAATAATTCACTGACGGGATATGTCAGTCATATGTAAAGCGCCATGAACTGTGGTTGATATGGCGCTATATAAATGTGGCCATTATTATTATTATTATTGAATGATATCACTTCACGGGTTGTATTGACCAATCAAATTTCCTGTAATACATGACTTAGACCAATCAAATTGCTTACAAGTATTTTTTGCTGAATGCTGACGCCAGTTTCCCGCCAAGACAGGCTCGCGCTCGCTTTGCTGTTTTCTGAACGAAATGGCGACTTCAACTAGTTCGAGGTTTGTAGTCGTTTCTGAAGAAAAAAAACACGGTTTCTTCAACAAAATGAAAACAAAACACTGCCAGAAATACTAACCAAGACTTGAAGTTATTCAAGACATTTTTAATCCAAAACACAACAAGGAACATGAAGAATTGTCGCCACAACAATTGGATGCTTGCTTAAAAGAATTCGTACTTGCATGACGTGCATAAACAAGGGGATTCAGGCGAGCCTTTATTGTGCTGTAGATGTTGTATCGACTGATATCGACCTTAAAAATGTAATAAACAAATAGTTCGCAATATGGCATTAAAAACGATATCAAGCTCTTGACAGGTAATAATCTCTATGTATTGGCATAAATGACTGAAATCCGTTGTATCTATTTTCTAAAATTGTATATTAAAGATTATTATTTTAAGCAACTACATGTATAACGATCAGTAATAGTGATAGCATGGTTTGTAGTGGTATTTGGCATAAATACCACAAGTGATTTCAAAAGAGCCGCGTAGGACTGTGTGAAATTACAAGGAATTTTGAACTCTCACGAGTGTTGTTTAAGTCAAGTCTCACGTAAACGATACTTCCCTTGGTTATTTTTCGTTCGACGAAGGGAACGCATCCTAATCTTGCGTTGGTCTCCCTGTGGTCACGTTGGTTCACGTTAGACCACAAGCGGGAAGCTGTCGAGATGCACGAATCTTGTCAACTTTTGCCTCGTTTTCATGCACGCAAAGTTCGTAAGCGTTGGGTTCCCTGTGTCACGTGATGTCGGCGTGAACTTGCAAGCGAAGCAGTTTCACGATCTTTGCACGTGCGACGGGAGATTGTGAGGGGACTCGATTCCTTTCCGTTTCAAACCTGGGTTCTTTCGGTAAGTATTTTGCCGCTCAAACACAATGTTACTTAAGAAAATCGTAGGAACATTTCATCAAAGCATGAGTAAACTGTGTATTATGTTTAGAGCACTTAAGAAAGCCGTTCTCCGGCCGAATCAAGTCAACTCACTCGATGTGCTGAACTCAAACAATCTGACCTCTCTGATCTGCATAAAATGTGTAAAGCAAACACAAAGCTTGAGTGAGAAAGTCCACATGCAGGCTCTTGATTTCATACACCAACCACCTCTCTAACAGAACCACACAAAAGTCCCACACAACATAATGCTTTGCCAAAGGTATTCGATTACAATTGTTTTATTGTTGGCTTTCTGAAAACAGAACACTTATTTTTACATGTAACTAACACTTCATTTTATAAAAGCAAAATTAAAAATCGTTTTCTTTATATATATTGGTGAAACAATCAACTATTTTGTCAAAATGCCGATGTGATAGCGCTGTAGTTTACTTACAGTCTTTGGTAATGCGGATTGTCGTTCCAAGATTAGGAGTCACTACTGTAACTTCAAATGATTCGTATTTTATATGTTGAAAACAATTACCTCCTTAGTTCTCTACCGAAGTATAAAGCTTATATATTCACAAGTTTCCTTTTTTTTGTCGTTTTTCCAGTCCAATATGAACATTTCGAAATGGCTCGTTTTTTCTTGAAGACAGGGTTGAACGAGCAATTGTAGCGTTCTTTCTGTGAACTGGATTATGTGTTAGTTGGATTCAGAGAAGTCACTGAAGAATATCAGTCCATGGTGTGAAGTAATCGTGGTATATCTTGAGCTGTGATAGTTCACTGAAAAAGAGCTAGAATTTACTCCCGCTCGCCGGCCATCTTGATTCACTTTTACATATTGGCGTATCGTTTCCCACCAAGCAGAAGCTCGAATGAAGCCAGAGGCGTCCATCGATATTCTAAGAGGATGTTTACATGATAGTAGGGTAACCCTAGTAGCGGAGTCAACCTACTGCCATTCTATTCTGCGTTCTGTTTACATGTCAGGGTCAGTTTTTTCTCGGGTACTAGGATGACCGTAGCACTAGAGTCAACCTACCTGAGATGAAGGATCATCCTAGCACTAGGGTCAACTTTGCACGCGTTACTTCATGTAAACGGTTCGCTAGAGATAACTCACCTACCCGGGACAACTCTATATTCTAGATGCAAGTTGTTGGAGCTGTCTAGCAATTAGCATGTGACATAACAGCATTCTAGGACACTTGAAAGCAACAATAAATGGCACCACAGAAAGATGAATCCGGTCAACGTTAAGCCATCAAAACCCGCGAAAACTCTACTCGTGTCCGCCATTTTGTTTTCTATACTAGAATGATTTTGGTGGCAGTATCGTGTTGAGTTGATCCGAGCAGTATGAATAATTTTGCTTGTAAACCCAGGCTAATGCTAGCCGATAACCCTAGTACAAGGGTACTAATCCTCCTACCACGTAAACACCCCCTAACAGTCGACAAATGCATACATTTTGCTTTGAAGTATATAGAGGTATAGCCATTACGTATCTCGACATTAACAGGGAAAGAAACGTAGAGCTCGTTTGACAATCTCGATGAATCAGTATCGAATCGCGCTGACCTTCAGTTTTATACCGTTGCATAAAGGCTTATACGATTATAAGTGCCACAAACAGTGGATCATTTGTAATAATTTTTAGTTCACATATTAGATTGGGAACTTGTAGGCCACAAAAGTATGTTTGATACCCATAAAATGCTGAACCACAGGCAGCCCAAGCTAATGTGTTTTTACAAGGAATGTATGGAAATTTTTAGAAAAAATCTAAAACTCTACTAAAATGATCAATAAAGTTATGAAATTGTACCTATGTGTTGTGAAGTTGTTCCTCTTCATCACTGATTTGTTTATTTCTGGCTGGAGGCAGTTATGGATTGTTTCCCTCCCCTATATAAATATTGAACAGGCAGGAAACACGAGACGCCATTAGACCACGTGGCGAGTCTTCGAGGCCTTGTAATTCTTCGAAAATCCGAACTTTCGCATTTTACCTCCAGAAACCCTTTCTCACATTCCTCTAGCACTCATTCAATCGATCCATCGCTTATTTTTCCTCGCTTTGTAAGTAGTCAAATTCGACGGTTTCTGCAGCAGCTAACCTAGCATGTACCGAGCCAGGGTTCCATCATGATCAGCTTAGCCTTAGTTGAACGGCTTTTCTTCGGGAGCAGTGACGAGCGAGTGCCGAAGGAATCCGACACCGATTTTTTTCGAGGAGATTGATTCCACCGTTCAGCGATTGGTCGATTGGGTGCAATGACTTCGTTCTACGATTTTTATTAATAGGGAGGCATACTGGATTGCACAACTATTTACATAACAGCCCTATGGCCTTAACAAAAAACCTTAGGATAGGCACTTGGGATACTAGTGGTCATCTTCAGGGTACTAACAATTTTTTTTGTCCTACAGAGAAAATGTGGTGTTTCTCCAAGTTGGGTACAAGTTCTTGAGCTACGAGCTACAGGAACAGAAACCAGCTTACGAGAGTGAAGCACTATTTGGTAACGTGCATGGGGCACCTGTAATTTAAAAAATAATACTTATCGCCCTAATGAAATCTTGATAATATTAGTAAATAGATTGGAAACAAAACACTTCCAATAGGCGAATATTAACCAACAGTCTTTCGGGCACTAAACCTTCGAAATTAAAATAGCACTCCGCTCTACATAAAGGATAGTTAATAGAATGGAATGGTTAGGAAACCCGGAGGGGCTAACAAAGGCGCTGCGATTTGTTGGAAGCCGGGGGTAAGACAAAAGATTGTGCACGGTTCTAGTTCATTAGGGTCCCTGAATGACTGAACCCACACATTTATATTGGCTGATTGATTAACATATTGGAATTGTATTGTTTTGTGCACGGTAATGGTAAAAAAAAATAACAAAGACATATTACAAAGAAGGAACCATTCCACTCTATTAACTACGAGTAAAGTAAGCACTGTCTAGTTTATATACAGCGAAGCACCCTCGGGAAAGTGTCCGTAACTGGAACTGTCCGCTACAGGAATAGTTCTCGTAAGCGGACACTTGTGGAATATGGGATGTGTGTCCGCTTACGGGAGCTTCTACTGTACACTTTAATTGGCATTAACGCAAAATGAAACTTTAGTGTCTTTGAAATGATTGCTTGTTTTATTGACTTATTCAATGTCAATAATGGCAACAATGATTGTATTGGAATTCAATGAAAGAACATTAACAGTCTTTACACTACAATAAAGCTGCAGGATATGATACTGTTCCAGCAGCCGATGTCGTCGTCATTGAGATAAAGCGAATAATTCCGGCAAAGTTATAAGCTTACACCGGCGTGAAGTTGATTGATTGCAACATAATACTCATAATCGTTCTAGTAATGGATTATTCTGCCGGGGTACTTACGGGAGCTTACAAACAAAAGAAATATCCAAATTATAACCCTCAAAAGTGTCCGCGTCTGCTAACAAGAATATCCGCTTACGGGAATATGTAAATACAGAGTTTGACTGAGAGGTCAAACGGGGTTTTGGAAAGGCGTCCGTAAGTGGAGCCGTATGCTTACGAGTGTCCGCACAGACAAGATTACGCAAGATCAGTTTTCTTTCTTGTGAATACCCTACATAGCATCTTTTTTACTCGATGTCGTTAGAAGTTACAGGCTATAGACCCTTTTCACTTTACGTCATAGCCGCCCTGTTGGTGTTGTTAATAATAGATTCTTCGTTAGCTTCTTTGGTCGCCATGTCCTTTGTATTTCTGGGGATTGAGTGCAAACCATCTATAGCTCGCAACGACGTCGGTTAAAGTGCCTATAACCCCAAAAAATATTATTTTTCGATTGAAACTTTAAGCTATTCTTTAGAACTTAAAGCAAAAATGGGAGGCTAAATCTCAACTTTAATTTCTTTACGCCCTTTCAAAGTCGAGAACCTGAACATGTGGCCGTCAGTTTTCAATTCCCTTTGGGAGTCTGGAGACTAGTGACCTGTTGTTGTAAGGCGTCCTTCCAATTCCATACAAACGTCTCTTATTTCTGCGACTCTTGAAAGCTCACCACATGGTAAATATCCAACGAAATGTCACCAAACTTGGTAAATTTACTAATTTCGATGTGCTCTTTCTTGTGATGGAGTTTATTTCATACTGATTAGACTATAATAGGACAATTTTCCTTTTCGAATTCTTTTTCTTATTCAGATTTTCCAACTCCTTTGAGTATAGCAAGACTGGTCTAAATTAAAGGAACAAAAGAAACCATGCAAAGGATTCTGGTAGTTGTAGTAAAATGATGTCCGATTGACGTCACAACTCCAGGCCCTCACTAAAACACGCGCTGGCCGGCTCAGTCCAACTGGAAACAGGGAGCCCAAAACGGATGTTTTCCCTAATTTTGACGCCACTAAAATCGTCGAAGTTTAGTTTTTTCGCATTTATTTTTTCGAATTCTTAGTCAGGGCGCTATACATAATAGATGTAAAAAAAATTGGGGGGGGGGGGGGGTGTTATAGGCACAAGAGGTCGGTGACCCGCTATATTTATTCACTCTTTTCATTTGCATTGAAACTATTCAGGGACTAAATCTCTAAGGACTTAACGTAACTGGAGTGAGTAAAGGCAGGGTAAAAACCAACGCTACAGAGGAAAACTGTTTCAAACTAGCATTGCTTTTTTTTTTAGGTGAGATCGGAGGTAGCATGGGCCTGTTTCTTGTCATTTTAGTCAAAAGCGAATTATGGTTTATTTTGCTCGGTTTTTATGTCAACTCCACTTATTAAAAGATATTTCGATAAGATTGCAAGGATCAAATGTCTGACGCCTGAAAAACAACTGAAAAAATAAACAAATTCAATTCATGTTCAATCATTAGCATAATTTGACGTAAATGACGTCATTTCAAGGATTTGTAACGCATTTTAAAGCAATATCATGACCATAGAGCGCCCCAAAATGGTTGAAAAAGATTTAAAACTACACTTTACTACACCCAAATCAACGATTTCTGGCTAGGGCTCATAAGCACTTTAATTGTTCGCATCATGATGAAGACGGGAACAGGTAGTGCACATGCGTACGTTTTGTTGTTGCTGCCAGGAGCCCATAACCAGGAGCGTTCATATTTCCTATATAGGTTTCGCGGCGTTTTCACAAGTTGGTCTATTTTTAGATAATTTTCCCCGCCAATTAGTGGGTTGAAAATATGCCTCATTAGCTACGTTTGTTATTCCAACCAACATGGCTGGTACGGTTTTGTGATTTTATTCCCTTAAACACGAAGTTCCGGTATAAATAGGTTAGCCCCTCCTCTTTTCACGCATCGCGAGCTCGAAATTTAAAATTCAGATTGCTGAGCAGTGAAGAAAGCAAGCGAGCATATCAGCCTCTCCTTTGAAATGCTAGAGTTTTAAGGTTTAAAATTAAACAAACCATAAAAAAAGTGACCAGAGAGAAGATAGTTGTCCATTTATTACTGCCAATGGTATTTTATGACTGTTTACGAACTCTGTAGCCCTTACTCTGAAGTTAAACATTTTTAGTTTCATTTGAATTTCGCGCGATAAGCAATCAGTAGGGAGCACTCAAGCGGAGAATCACGCAGATGTTCACTCCACAAAGGCCGATTGACAACTGAAGGGTGACAAACCACTGGGCTCCCCTTTTTATACCGGAACTTCGTGTTTAAGAATGATTGCAATCCAAGAATAGCAGGAAACCGTTTAAAAAATAACCTAACTTGTGAAAACGCTGACATAGGCCTAGTATGCGGGATGGACGCTGCTGGTTATGGACTCCTATTGTTGCCGAGGTTTCTACCAGGCCGGAAACGAAGGCCAAAATGGCGGCTGCTCTGTTTATAGTGCTGCGCGCATGCGTCAGCAGATGAAGACACCAGAGGCAAAGAAGCCACGAGCGGTACTAGCAGCGCTGAAAAAAGGCAAGAGGAACACCTGAATTTTACAGTTCTTGCGTAGCCTTCAAAACACTGATAATTCAACATTCCTTTTCGTCAAACTCATCCACTTTAAAACTGAACAGACACTAATATTTACGTCGTTTTTTCTTCAACGTAACGCCAAACGTTTTGCTTTCTTGATAATCAGCGCCATGTTGATGCATAAGACAAGGCCTGTAACCATGACCGAAAACGAGGCACAGTGAACCAAGGCGCGCGAACCATTTATACGAGAACTTCGTCTTATTCAAGCCTAGCTCGTATAAATGGGATCAGTTCGAGTCTTGTGTAAGCCGCGTCTTATTTCTCTCGTATAAATTGCCCTTTTGTTGTAAATTGTACTGTGCATTTGATTATACAGGATAATTGGCCGGTAACAAAACGAGCAGGAGACTGGGGCCGAGTTTATCAGAATTACTCTAATTCTAAAATGAAGTTCATCACATGATAGAGATGTTGAAATTAGCATGTGTGCCAAGTTTGACGTGATACAAGCGAATCTTGACTGAATTATAAGCAATTGAAATTTCTTTGTCCCTCCAAAATTTTACAATGAATGTATGGTTTGGTGGGACAACGTTAAAAAATAGAGAGTTTGTATGGGAAAATTGACATATTTGATGCCCTCTAGCATCGTCAATATTGAGCCAAAGTTTACCGAACTTTCCAGACTAGCTAAGTTTGATCTGTTCTTTTGGAAAATAATGCTCACTTTGACTAGTTATTAATTGAATTAGTTTTACTGACTCGGTTCCAGTCCACCTCTCGTTTTGTTACCGGCTAATTGTATCTAATTTTTTAAAATAGTAGATAATAACAACTCTCTATAACACGAATATCAGACCGTTGCTCGACAACAGAAACCAGCAACAACATAATGTTATTTGTAGTTGAAAAGCTCAAAGTTATATATCAAAAACGAGTTCAAGTGATTGACCGTGGTAAAGGGGGGGAGGGAGAGTTATGTACTAGTTCTTTAGTATATACCACACAAGTGAATAGTGCTTTTCGCGCGCTCTGATTGGCTACTCCGGGGGTGAATATCCTTAGCTATTCACCTCCGAGCCAAGCAGCGATCACCTCGCGCGAGTTTGTCCATTTGACAGAAAATAAAATAACAATTTGGTGCTGGCTATTCACTTGTGTAGTAAATACTAAAACAATTATTCACCTCAGTGTTGGTGAATAGTGGTGGATATTTACGTCGCCGCTTCGCGGCTCGGTAAATATCCACGGCAAGCCACCTACACTTCGGTGAATAATTGTTCACTAGCCAATGCAAGCTAATAACCGAAATTAATTAATTCCGAGGCATACAATTTAACGTCTTGCCCATGGACGTGGTGGTAGAAATTAGAGCAGGCCGATGTACCAGGTAACAACCCCCTTCTCTTCACGAATAGTGCAACAGGTTCTTTTATGACCCCTATTTATGAAGAGAAAGTGTTGGGAGACAAAGCCAATGTCCCTGCCCAAGGACACGGCCGGGATTCTAACCCTCGAATTCCGGCATTCATGACCGGTACTCTATCACCTGTGATATTCGGCCGTACGGTGGTATCAAAATACCGTGACAGCGCCTCTCCCTTCATGTTGGCAGACATGAATTGCTACCAAATCGTATTGTATTGTGTTCTATTGTATTGTGTATTTCATTCTATTGTTTTGTATTGTGTTAATTCTATTGTATTTTGATAGCAACTCATGTGTGTGTACGGGAGGGGAGCGCCGTGACAGCAAATGAATCTCACTTCTACAGACCAGTTTACGGTGCATGCGCAGTTGTTCAAGTCTTTGTGTCAACTGGCCAACGCATCCTCGCTCTACAATTACCAATAATCAGTAAATGGCAAACACGCTTGAAATACCGATTATTGGTAATACTACGACAAATCCTAACCCGAACCATAAACCGAACCCTAACCATCGGACGAGTTCGCGGGTAAACGACGGGTTTTGGAGTATGCTTGCCCAGTTTGGCACACTTCACTGTCGCGCAAACTAAGTGATCAACTTGAACAAATCCAACGTCGTGCTCTTCGTGTCATATTTCCACATCTGTCCTACACTAATGGACTAACTGCACTAGATCTAACCACTCTTGAGGAGCGAAGAGAATTTCTATGTAAATCATTTTACAAGAACAATTTAAACACTACTAGTAAACTCCGCAGCCTGTTACCTGACCCTGTTGACCATTATTATAATTTTAGAAATCCTAGGAAGCTGCCCTTGTATAAATGCAGAAGTACTCGTTTCAGTAACAGTTTTTTACCATATTGTGTCCGTAAATGGGATGCTAACCCATAGCCTTACATGTTTAAACACATTACCTTAATTGCCTTTTATATAATATTACTATATACCATAAATGTATTATCTGAAAACTTGAGTTTTTCAATTTCAATTTTTATTATTGTAAATTGCCAATCAAGTGCTTTAATAAACATTATTATTATTCTCACTCACCTAGAGCTAGGGTTCACAGGTA